>JBAJNP010002346.1:328-11856 GCA_036877545.1 Yasuhikotakia modesta
TCTAGGTATGTCCCCCTGTGGTTACTGCTGCCTGTCTATCTGATAACTTAACTTTATCAGCATTAGCTGAAAACTGAAAACTGTGTAGCTGGTAAAAACGCCTCATGCATATCTCAGTAAGCTGAGGTAAATGTTTAAGCTGCTGATTTTATTTTGTGAAGACCTACAAACGGTCTACAAACATCATGGAGAAATTTTACTATTTTTGTAAATACATGTTAGAGAAATGTTATGTTGCTACATTTTGTGATTATTATCTGTTCTCTGGAATATTTAGCTTGTAAAACATGCAAATAATCACATGTAATAAGGGTATTTATATTGTAGTATATTGTAGTTGTATAATAGTAGCTTGTAATAGCGTATAATGATGACAGTGATACATTAGTTTTGCCGCTAATAAACAAAAAACACAGCTAAACACATTGTCAACTTTAAATTGTTAATTATAACTCAAAAGTAAACTTATTATTCAGAATTGTTTGTTACGTTTTTTTTATCAGCCATCATTGAAGTGAAGTTAATTTTGCACCCCCTTATCACATAATCAGCTGTTGCTGTAGGAACACACATTAAACTTCAACTTAAGACCTGTTCAGAATTCAGTCTCTTTTTTCCAGGAGATTCTCTCATACTTTTCTCTCTTTTCGATCTCGTTCTCGCTCTGATCATATTGGTGACTTTGTGCAACAGTATGAAGGCAGCGAGTGTGACAGAGCCAAACTGTCCAGGTGCAAGTAACTGGCTCCTCCCTCACACACACACACACTTTAGCACAGGATGAAGACACTCGGCAGTTATTTCTGTGTTTCCTGTCTTGAGTCCCACACACACACACATACACACACACACAGGTGCAGTGGAGAGTCACTCAGTGAGAAGACCGTCAGCCAGTCACATGCACGTGTGCTGCGACCGGACACGATGACACACTCAGATATTCCCCTCCACCCTCAGAATTTGTGTATGCGTGTGGAGGGTGGTGCTACCACTTTAAGGTCAGAGGTCAGAAATCTCTGTAAGGGAAGATGTGTACACCAACAAAAAAGAGAAGAAAAATAGAAAATGAAAGGGCAGAGCAGTACCGGTGCTGCACACCACCCACATTTCGCAGATGTGCTGCCCGTGAACAGTGAAGCTAACTGGGCAGGACAGAGACAGCAGTGTGTCTTCCCCACACACACGTGCTCTCGCAACCGGGCGTTATTGCTCCATTAGAAGGTTTCTCAGCTGTGTTTCACAAGAGATCTCACACACACTCGCATACAGCTGCGAACACACAATTCGCTTACACACTGTCTCCGGCGACACACATAGACACACCCTTGGGTGTATAGCACACATCCCGGTCAGACCTCTGGGATGTGAGAAAGACCACAAGCTCACACAGAGGGGCATCATGCATGTCTTTTTATTAGGGGACACCTGTGTCATTTTTGGCTCACTCAGTGAGCTTAGACTTTAGTTTGACTGAATAGAAATAAGGCGACAGTAAAATATGTTTCAAGTCAGACGCTATTTGATGAGACGGAACCAGTTTAGATGCAAGATTTCCTCTACAGCATTGTAGACAAACACCTTTTTAATCTTAATTTAATGTTAATTGAAAAAACTATGAATTTTATAAGGGTATGATAATATTGTCTGAAACATCTGAGCAGGCATGTGTTACAACACATTAAGCTGAGTCTTTTCTGGTGGTTGGATGAAAACATCAAACACACTGTGTCCACTGCTGTCATCCATCATCTGGTGTGCAAACAGGAAGAGGAAAGTGTGTGTGTGTTTGTGCGTGTGAGTGATAGATATCAGCGTATTTTGCTGAAAAGGGCTTTAACTCGGTAGCACATCAGCAAACTACAGCAGATCAGATAAATCTGAAAACGTTCTGTGAGGATCCACAGACTAAAAAACCTTTATTTTATTACTTAAGTGTAAAGTTAAAATGAACAAGTTGTAATTGACATGAGAACAACTAGGTGGGAATTGTAGAGGAGACTGTTAATGAACTTGTTGCGCTTAAGACTTTAAAAAGTGTCCAGAGGAATGTTTCTGTTGAGAGGATTGTTGTATTTGACACACTACAAAGATTTCTGAGCTTAATTTATTTCTAATTTAAAAACCTACAAAGTTGTGATATTTGACCGCAAGATTTTTATACTTTCACTTTAAAATTGTGGCTTTGTGTTTATAGATGCATCAAGTCTAGCATGATTTGTCCATTGTGGATTAAAAATTGTGATTGGTTAAAGTATATTTGAGTTATTTGGCCCCCTAGAGTGTGTGCAGGTACTGTGCAGGTACAAATAATGGAGAACAGACACAAGCTGTTTCAGTACAGCTTTATTTTGTTAGCATAAGATTTCCCTCTAGAACATGTTAATCTGTGTTGACGCCATTCAGACAGTAATAAAATCAAATTGAAACAGTAATAGAATCTCAAATTGGTGAGAAAATGTTAAGATCTCTGACTTTTGATTGCAGACTTGGCAAATCAACTGAAACTCCACAGGAGACACGAGAGAATACTTTTCAGACCGAAAGTTTCCATTTATTCTCCTTGCTGCCTTTGTGAAACTGTGGAGGTAATAAAAAGATTGAATTTCATATGCGTGGGGTTCGTAGGTGCTGAAATTCTAAGTAAGTGACGACCTGTAGGTGATTTGATTGTCTTAATTGTTTCAAGTCAAGCAGAAGGTTGTTTTTAGCAAAACCATCCTGGGCATCCTGTTGATGTGTTCCAGACCAGCAGAAAGTATCAAGATGTTAATATCCGCACAAAGAAGAGCTGTTGTTTTTACTCTGTGGTTAAACAGGGCTCTCACTGCACATACAGAATACACGTTTACTGCAGCAGGCCGCAGAGTGCAGTCTGCAATAGTGCGTGGGCGAACCTCGCTGTTGCTTTTAACTGCGTGGGACATGCAATGTATGTGTTGGTGCGTTTTCATGCACTTGAGGGTGCATGTGTGTGCATGGGACAAGTTGAGGATGGGTGCAAAAATGTACCTCTCCGAACAGCTTGTCCCGCAATGACTCATTTCCATTTGCTTCTGCTCTGAACGTTGCCACCTATATGCAAACACACACACGTATTGTTTAGCTGTCTGTATGAATGCATACTATAGACTTGTTGTTTTAATATAAAGTGAATTGTAATGAACTATAATTATCTCTTTACCTCTGGAAAATGTGTTTTGAAAAAAATTAATTAAGAGTATATTTAAAATTTAAACGCTCCCAGCATTTTTTCAGTTTAGCTAACTTCTGTGGACAACATTGTCTGCAATGTACAGCTAACACACATATACTTATGGAAAGGTGTCACATGCTGGCAGTTTTACAATTTTCTCTCTCTTTAGCCTAAATGTAAAGACGCTTGTTAAGTACTAATGTTACTGTGTTTATGTTAACTAAGGTAGTTAACTACCATTAACCCATAGTGTTAACATCAATAATGTTACCCATAAATCACTAAGCCAGTAAGTAGACCCAGACTTTTCACAGATTCTTATGAATGAATCCTCATAATTTATTTATTTGCTATAATAAGTCAATCACTAAAATCGAAAATGCGTCATAAGAACCACAGTCACAAATAGCAATGCCATCAGGTCACACAATTCTCCTCATATATGACTCCCAAGGCCTGCAGGTGCATGGCGAGATGAAAAGGCAAAAAGATAGAGACAGAGAATCTTTTTTTTACCCCTGACCTTGAAAAACATCCGGTGATAAAAAGTGGTCTGACATCTTTGTGGATGGAAAACTTAGACGTGAATGTGTGACCGCACTCAATGTGAGGTTTTCAGATGCATCAGGCTGTTTACACACAAACTGTGTTGTGGTGGGCCACACCAAAGTTTCCATTCCAATGAAACACCAGTTCCTGGACAACGGCTCTTCCGAACATGTGATCCGTCACATCCGACCGACTAAAAATTTAGTGACGCCTGTAAAGGACGCCTTCTTTACAAGGAGGTGTGATACCAGTATAAACCAGAAATGTTTTTTTCTTGCAGTTCAGTTTTGACATCTATTAATACTTTATGTGTGGCCTTTATATGTTTATGTAAATATGTGTGTGTGTTTTGTGCATGCTCATATCTGCCTTTGTGTGTTTTTATGAGTGTGTTTTTGTGCACACTTATGTCTGCATTTGTGTGTGTTTCTGTGTGTGTTTTTTTTCACTCCTACATGAGAACTGAGTGATATGTGAGTTGCACAGCGTCAATACTGTGGTAAGCCACAGACAGAAATAGCTGATGTACTTTTTTTGATTCACTCTGGCCTGAGCCTCACCTATGGAAAACTGTCATCTCTCATCATTGAGTTTAATTGAAATATTTTGTCCTGTCTCCGCTAAATATTATTATAAGAAAGCTTGTGTTCTAAATAGATTTATTTGTTTGAACATTTCATCCAGTCCAACAGAGTAAACACTGCTGGTTTGTTCATTGGTTTAAACCCACTGAAATGAAAACAGTGTTTAAGAAACATCAGAATAGTCATTAGAATAGGTGTCAAAATTACACACATTAAGTCAAGTCACTTTAGGTTTATTTTTTTATATTGCTCTTCAAAGCAGCATTACAGAGAATCACATAGTGTTTCATAGCTGAGCTGTTTAGTGAAAACATAATTTGCCAAATGCCAAATGTTTGTTTTTAGACCCCCAAAGAGCAAGTTAAGTTAATAAAAGTGGGCTATATCTTCTAGTGTAGCGATAACACAAGATTAACTTTACAGGTAAAACCTGCATATAGACATGGATATACAGAACATATAGTTCCTGGTAATTAAATAAAATGTTAGTTGGATTATGTGGATCCTGCTCAATTAAACAGTAACTAGGCAACAGGTGCATCCTAACCATTACTGAATTTTGTACTTATGTTATATGCTGTATTAACCAACCACCATTTTTAAATTACAGCAACAAAGTCATCATTGCATAGTCCATGTCCAACAATGTCAGATATGTATGTCTGTTATCTCCATGGCAACAATCAGCTGATGGTTTCCAGACCCTGATGCCCCCAAAGGAAACGTGAGATAGTGTCACACTCTCCTGCTGGCATAGTGGCATCATTCTAAAACTGGTATTAGGCATTTCCTGCTGAGTTGGTTGGCGGGTGGAAGTGTGTGTGTACACGCGTGTGTGTGTGTGTACATGCGTGTGTGTGTGTTAGCGAAGATAGCACCTGGCTTGCGCAGCTGTGGGTCTCCTAGCAGGGGGGAGCAGGAGGAGGGGAATGGGGTCCTGCACAATCACAAAACTGTGTGTGTGTGTGTGTTTTATATGTACATCTGCACATTTCCATATCGGTTGCCAAGGTTTGTGGTAATTGTACATTAAAAATATAGTTTGACTTCCTCTAACGGCTTAATTGCATCCAGAAACTTGTTTAGCTGTTTTTAACCTTTAGTGCAGAAACACAATTAAACAGCTACATTGTTTTATTGGACCAAATTTCTTGTTTGCCCTCCAGTCAACACGCCATGCTTAGTGACTCTGTAGAACAAACACCACAAAGTCTGGTCCACATTGTAGCTTGATCTGAACAAGAAGCCATTGATTTTATATAAAAAATGACTGGCTGACTGGTTAATCGTGTAAAGTTATTAACCAGAGTTGGATTTGTTCAGTATGTCTGTGGGAGAGCAGAACCATTCCACACGCGGCATCTGTTTACCGTAAACCTTCAATCACTGCGTGTGCAGATCCGCAGGTATGAGTGCAATCCTGCAGCGTCCTGTAGAGGGCACTTGGGATCTTGGAAATAGGAAGTTCTTTGGAATGCTGCTGACAGCAGAAAACATCGTTTCTTGTGTGGTATGTGTAAACCAATCACAGTGAAGATATTCTGAAGTTTTTACTGGCTGGTTGAAAGTCATTTATTTAGTTTAATTAAATGGTTTGCTGAAGATGAAAATCCCACTTACATTTAAAATAGAAAAGTAGTCAAACACACACTGATGTTGGATTGACTTTTTTTTATGTTTAAAATACTTTAAGTTTAAAGTTTATACAGACTTTACAGACAGGTAACAGATAGATGCCTATTCACATGGTGTTTTAGATTTATAGCATATTGAATAGCTTTAATGGACAACAATGTCCAAATGTTGCCCAGTGACAGGGCAGTTTTGACCTATTTTGCTTAGCTAATGTTTCACAGATCTGGGATGAAGCTATGGCCATCAGAGGCAGGTCACATGTCAGGTTAAAGGTGAGAGGTTGGGATTGACCAGTGGGACAGAGAGGTCACACATACATCACGACTGAGGCCTCAAGATATTCAGAAACCTGTGACACTTCTAGCATGTAAAATGAGCTTAAACAAAACAGAGTAAGCAGTTAGATATTAACAGCCAACATACGCAATTGCTCTCACTGCAGTTTGTATATTTCCACCATTACTTACCAGGAAAAAAAGGACACAGTTCATTAAATACATCCGTTTGTGACAATATGCCCCTTTATAGGGTAAGTCATCATAATGGGAATCTGCCATTAAACATAACAGTGAAGCACATAAGCAGTGATGTACAACAAACATTTATTGGCAATCAAATTTTCAAGCAAGTTGTTTGCTGTTTAAGTAGATTTACCAATTTTGAACTGACACTGATTAATTTACCATCTAAAAAAGGAGTTGTCAAACAAACAAGATAAGATCAAGAGAAAAACAAGACTTATCTGACCAAAACAGTGAGAAAATTACAGCGACTTCTCAGACAAACAGACAAAATATGTTGACATTTCAGAAGAACAAAATTTGAGTTAAAATTTTAGTCACATTCTTGTGTGCAAATATTATTTTGTTTGGCTCACTGCTTGACATGCAATCCTGATGTTTTAATGACGGATTCTTTGTCCTTGTCAATTATATTGTAAAAACTATGTTTTATCAAATATACTATACCTGTAGCTCAATTGGTGGAGCATTATGCTAGCAAAGGTTATGGGTTTGATTCTCAGGGAACACGCATGTTGGTTAAATGTATAGCTTAAATCATAAGTTTAGTGCTTTAATTTGATTGGTCAAGCCTCATTCTAGGAGCCCCAGTTGATGTTTCAATGTTTATAGAATTGTACATTATAGGCTATGTCTGTGTCATATATATATATATAACAAACTACAAGGACACAAAATGTCAGAAGTCGTCTTTGTCAAGCAAACACACATTTATCTTTCCTGCTTACAAGCTAATGTGTTTTTTGGAATGATGAAATTGAGATGGACTGAGTTTCATTCTTCTATACTGATCTGACTGTGATTTCTGCCTGACAGAAACAGGTCTGTTCCAGTTCTCATAGCTGGGTAAGGTTACCCTTCCCACTCCTTCCTTATCAGTAATAAATGCAGAAATCCAACACCTCACAGCTCACCGTGGACCGCATGCACTTACGTTCGATCATCCGTGCCCAAGGGCCAATTTCACGGCAGGCGATCACAACGACCAAATGTCTGCAGTCATCTTCTGCTCTCTTTGATGGAGGCAGATGAAGTGAAAGATGCAGGAAGGAAGGATTGTAGAATTACGATGATGGTAATTCAATTGAGAGAAAATAATTGTATGCATTACTTAGCAACCTGTGACCTTTTCTTGAGGCAAAACCAGAGAAACTGGCAATACATGTACAGTATATGCACAGTTATATAGAGTACGGTCCAAAAATGTGAGATCACACTTAAAATCTGATCGTGTTTGTGTAATATGTTACTATTTAAAATAAAGAATAAATTTGTAACAGTTTAAATTTGAAAAAGGTTTTCTGTCGTCCATGGAAGCTCATTAGAGCTTTTATTTCTCTGCCTTCTATCTGGCTTATATCTAAACTTTTTATCTTAAACAACACATACCCCTCAAACCCACACAGACATGTATGTTTTGAGAATCAGATAACAGGAGAGAAGTGTGATATGGACAGCTGGGGGCTGGAGACGTCTCTACTGCATGTTCCATCAGTGTCAGAAAGAGTGAACAAGACAATGAGTCAAGCAAACACTGTAAGGCTCATTTTCATTCTCACACACTTTGTGATGCAGTACACACACATCCTGCTCATTAAACAAGCTCAACCGGCCTCTGTTTGCATTTATGCTTTTGACAGATGCTTTTATTCAAAACTCCTTTAATTGTTTTCAAGTTATGCATTTCATCAATATGTGTGTGTTCCCAGGTATTCTAACCCATAACTTTTGTGCTGCTAATACAATGTCTATTGACTATATAGAAGTTTTATTCAGATAAACTTTCATGCATGCATGCAGTCGTGTGTGATGCTTCTTCTGAGTAATGCAATCGTATATAAAGCGAAGATGGAAAATCGTAGAGAGACATAACTCACAGCTGAGGTTAAACAGACATGTGCGTGTGTGTGTGTTTGTGTGTGTTATTAATGCCCTTGTGCTGCAGTGAGAACAGATACTGGTTTACTGCTGTGGTTACACTCTTGCAGGGGCAGGAAACAAGCCAACTTGTGATCTTTGCAGACTCTAATGGAAAATTCACTGAAAAAAAGAGAAAATATATGTGTACTATGTATGTGTCACACAGAGAGATGATACTGTTTAAATATGGGTGTTATTTGTTTTGTTTTGGTGTAACGGATACCAACTTACTGTATTAACGTCACATACACATCTCATCTAGAGCACTAAGTTTTGCTGTTATGTGTGGGCGTGCAACGCGTATAGTTGCATTTATGGTTCGTGTAAATTCACATTTTGTAATCACAGTGATTAGCAGATCACGCATTAGCGTCTTAAACACACGTGTGTTTGTTTGCTTTAAGCAAAAATGTTTGACAGTTTTTGGGTGTCAGCCCTGCCCGCGGGAGCACAGAAACCGGCACGTGTGTGTATGTGATGTCTTTAATATGACATCTTCAACAGCTGTGCATAATCTCCCAAGCCAACACACACTTGCTCATACTGTTTTTTTATTGTATCTCCTGCACAATGGAACAAAAGAGCAGGATCTGCCACTCTCTCCCCACCGTCCAATCAAAGCCGTCATTATTTCTCAGCGGAACACTCCCTCAGGAAGTGCCATCTCCAAATCACGCCAGCTGTGCTGCTGTGCTTATTATGGGCCATTATGAGAGGCAGAGACAATAAATTCACAACATACAAAATACCGTATCTGGGCTATTGTGTGTACATGCTGTGTTAAGATCCCCGCTGAGCATAAGCGCTGATCCACGGCCCTGTGGAGAGCAATGCACGTTCTGTACGGTTCTGAGGCAACATTGTGTGCTATTCCTGACTTTAGCTCCAATTACAGCACAAAGCCTGAGCCAGGTGACGGATAACATCTTCCAGATGTTAGTTTGATGTCATTGGGAGGTTACAGCAATACAGAAGCTCAAGTGAAGCATAAGAATTACAAATCATATGGTGATGTTTTATGGGTCGAAAGCGAGTTTTTGATTGTTTTTAACCTTAAGCGATCGTTCCTCTACCACCAACCTTTCCAGAGACCACAGCTGAGATTACTGCAACTTTCACATCTATATGCATAACTAACATCTCCTAAAGCTAGGCAGGTGCTGTAATGTGGTGCCACCGAAGGCCATTTTCACACACTCTGCTTCATACACAGGTGTGAAATGCTATAAAAGTCGTAAATAGTTCACTGTTATTACAATAAGTGTGTGCTGTGAAAAGTCTTATGAAAAGCACTATGATTTTACAAAAAGTACTGGCTCTTTAATTTAAATCATTTATGTTTGCTCTGCTCTTAAATCTAGTGAGCTGTCTAAGGCAGGCGCATTTTAAAGGCAGGTTAGGCCATTTGTTCTAGAAATACTTACTGTTACGCTTTAAAATTCTCTTCACATCCTGATAGCATTAAGCATTAATTAAATTAAGGTTTTTTTTTATATGTTTATATAAAATATATCTTCTGTGTAATGCCCAGGACTTTAAATAGTATGTCCAATCATTGTATTCAGTCCAAATGCAATGATAGGTTAACCTATTGCTTGTCAAAGTATATATTTGCATACCTTCATACACAGACAGTCTTCCATCAACAGCGTATGCATATCTATACATTTTAATACAATTACATTTTTATACATTACATTTTAATACAATTACATTTTATACAATTTTACATGCTATGTAAACATGATTATATTCTCCTGCTTATCATGCATGTTCTTTCTCTTTCTGTTGTTATTGACAAAGTCTGTCAGACCTTGACAGACGTCTGAAGGCTGATAATTAACTCAATTCGTTGACACAGGTGAGCATGTCTGATTATTTAACACCCATTACAGAACAAACACACACACACAATCCTGCAATTACATACTCCACACAAACCCAAATCACACATTCAAACACACAATCACATTTACATGTCACATCATGAATCTCTTATATTCTTAATCATAGGGCAAAGGGTTGTTTATGTTTATTTGAAGTGTTTCACACTGAGACATTGGAGGACTGTTTGTTTACTGGAGTCGTTTCTCACTGGGAGTCTTATCTTAATTGCTCTGTGCTTCTCTCTATATGGCTTCTTCGCAAGTCAAAGGTCATCAGCTCTCTGTCTTCAACTCCCCCAGACAGAGAATGCAGTACCGATGTAAGCTTAGCATTATCTCATTCAGTCACCCTGACATTAAGAGACAATCACATCGAGGGGTTAATGACCTCTTAAGCTTTAACTGTTGTTTCTGGGCTATCTCTGCTATTGTCTTCTAATTATTAACTAATTAATGCAATGACCTTGAGTAACTATATTACTGACTTCTATTGTTTTATCTAAAGGGTTCGCTTTGCCTTGTTTATCTATCTAAGGCTTTACTGTGACTTCATATATAAATACAGTAAGTAACACTTTTAATATTAGAATAGAATTTTAGCAAATTGTAGAATAGAATTCTGAATTGTAATTCAGAGTTAGTTTTTGTGTTTCTGTGATCCTCAAAGAAAACTTAATGACTTTTCCTATATTTCTGAGTCGTCCTGTGAGTCCTTCAACAGCATATAGTTTTGTGTAATAAGCAGGCCAGAATAGACATATACATGTTCATTGACAAAACCCACAGCAATGATCATTTTTTAGAATCTAATGCAAAGTCACACACTTTAGCCTCATGTGTCTCATTGTGTCTGTGTGAATCAGAGACAAATGTCCATGTTTGTGTGTATAGTATACAGAAACAAATGGTGACATGTAGTAGAATAAGAGGTCATGTTTGATTAGCTGACTGTCTATCTATGTTGGAGCTTGAAACCAGGTCACATGTGTGTGTGTGTGTGTGTGTACTGGTAAATATGGTTTACAAATGTGAATAATGGTATGTGTAAACTTGGTTTTCAGGGACACTCCCTGTGTCAGATCATCGTAAACCAAATGACATTTTATGTTAATTTTAAGGAGTTTAGGGGTGGGGTGGGTAGAACGATTGATTAATGCAGTATACAAAATGTTTTCACTTATGGCCTACCCCCTTGTGTGTGTGTGTGTGTGTGTGTGTGTGTGTGTGTGTGTGTGTGTGT
>JBAJNP010002346.1:11873-49196 GCA_036877545.1 Yasuhikotakia modesta
TCTTGAAGAGTAAGAGGCAGTGACCTGGATTGGAGCAGGAAAAGGAGGGAGCCCATGTGTCAAGAAATCAGCTGTTTGTTTCTCAATGGCTATTTCACATCATGATAAAAACATCTTAAATGATTGCATGATTATATGAGTGTGTATGTGAGTGTGCATGCGCACTTTGAGGTTGAGAGACCAGAGAACACTTGATGTTGGAGCCTCCTTGACCCAAAAAGAAATGTTCACATTGCATCTAATTTACATGCAGACGCCCAGATGCTGTAACATTGTGTGTCTGCAAAGGACACAAGGTCTTCTGACTGGGTTTTTCTCTCACAATATCAGGATACTAAGCCGCCTTCTTTTATCTTTCTTTCATCTTTTCTCTTTTGCCTTTGCTCCTGTTATCCACATCCAACTTCCATCTCAATATGTTTTTGTAGTCTATTCATATGCTCTGCGATACTCATACATTTGACCCCAGTATAAGAGCCTACTGTCTAGCCCTGCATAATTTAAATTAGTTTATGTAATTGAAGTACAAATCTCTGGTACTTTTGCACACTGTGGATTTGTAGCCCAACCAACGTCCTGGAACGCTGGTAAGACGCTTCAAAAGACTTAGGAGCACAAAAACACAAAAAATCAGTCTGGCTGTGCTGCACTCTCTCCCTGTTCCTGTCCAAAAAATGGACACATCTTTATAAATCAAGGATCAAGCATTTTGTTCACTTACAAACTCACAAAGTCACATGCAGTGGGCAGAGCAGAATATTTCCAGAAATGCCTGGCTGCTTGTTTGTCCCCAAACTACTTCTAAGCGCCTCAAAGGCTGTTCCTTCCTAGGTTAAAACCTTATTTTTCATTGCAACTTTTTATATCGTTGTAAATGATATATATATAAATGTTCTTTATTGTTCTTTTGAGATCACAATAATTACCCAGACCCGCAATAATTTACTTCAGTCTTCGTTTATTCTTGCACAAGTCACTTGTTATTGCCCAGAAAATAAATCCCACATTCAAGTCTTCATATTCTTCTATATTCTTTTCGTCTTAACTAATTTCTTATTACCATTGGACAAATAGTAAGGCTTTGTCGGCGCATAGAAGAAACGCCTTAAAAGATTTTCTCTGGGAGTGATGAGGGCGGAGGGAGTGGAGGGTCGCGCTAATTATGCGCGGCGATTGTTGATGGCTTGATTGTGTGCGTCCAGCTGCACAGAGAAGCGGGGGCGAGCAGAGGGCGAGAGCGCGGAGCAGGACAGACTCACTGACGCCAGGCGCCACATTCTCCCCTGCGCTGAAAAAGAGCCCCGATTGTGCCGGGCCTCTTCCCGCCAGCGCCGAAGCACCTGATCTACAGACAACAAAGTCACAAATAAATAGCAAGAATCAGATAGAGAAGAAAACTTATTCAATCCCCCATGCAGAATTCTTACTGTTTGAACTTCTCTTACACAGTATAGATATTTAATATAGTCTAAACTGGTGTTTATGGATTAAAGTTATGCTGTTGTCAAACGGACCGTGTGAGGACAGATAATAACGTTTATTTAATGAACGTTTGTTTTTATTTACAGAGCATCTGTAAGTTTTCTATCTAAAGCAAAAGGTAAAACGACAACAGTGGAAATGCGGTATGCAAACAGTGTAATAAAACATGAAACAATGTCAATTTAAATAAAATGAAAAAGATTGCAGGAAAATGGCAATAAGCAAATGTAATGTTAAGAGGTAACAATTTACTATGGGAAGATTAATTAAAGTAAAAACTAGTATTTAAGTCAAGATACAAATAAGTCAAGATACAAATGAAGACTTTGATATTTTCCTGTTTACGTATTATTATCTACGTTTAATGTAGATTTGCTATACCTTACATTCTTGCTATTACAAAAGGCTGAACGTTTCGCAGAAGTGCCCTTTGACCGAGGCCATTTTACTGACCACTACGCTTAAAACGGGCTACAAGAAGTGCATTTATCAGGTTACACCCGCATAGCGTTAAAGTTGGGAAAAGTCTAGTCACTGAAACTTTAATAAGCTGCTCACATTTAACACCAGTCTGAACACGACAAAGTTCAGAACGGACCTGTATACCATTCAGGCAAACAGGAATGCGTTTCGTTTATTTATAAAACTATTATCCCATTTCAGTCTGACAAAACAGAGATACTTTTGTATTAGTTTAAGTAATCTAGCCCAACTAAAGAGCTTTATACACACACAGCTCTGACACTGAATGTGACTCCAGGTGTGGTCAAATAAACTGTGCGGGCAAGTCTAGAGCAATTGCGCGAGAGATCGGGTGGGTCTTACAGCGTGATTGACTGCTGTGCTGACCAATGAGAGCGGCTCCAGGGCCGGGACTCTTCTGGAGCTGACGGGTGCGCGCCGGAGCGCGTGAATGGATGACGTCTGGAGCCCGGCGCCAGGCTGTCTGGGACTCGCGCGTTAGATCAACACAGCTGGAGCAGGACAGGACACACAGCTGGCCCGCCAGCGCATTCCTTCACAAAAACAGTACTGTGAGAAAAGAGGGGACACATCTTGATGTAAACTAAAAATGCACTGGGTTCAAATTGGAAAGAGCGTCATCCTTTAGTGTAACCTATCTTACAACGCTTCCTCTTCTTTATTTATTAAAGGCTTATAGGGGACAAATATAGTAATAGTCTATTTATAGATAGTGAGTGACGCTTTAAGAATGCATGAAAACCGCGCGTACAGTGGTTTTCAAAATTTCCTGAGTTGGTTATTAATATCATTTGAGAGATGTGTACTACATTAAACAAGACTTGGGCTTGAGAATCGAAAGGCAGTTTTGCCTAAAAGAGCCATTTTTAGTCAAAGCCTTTTTTTATTTTCATTTCATATTGACTAACTGTTTACAGGGTTTTAAAGTATGTCTAGCGGCGTTATTAAATCTTGTTGTATTATGTGTGATGTGTGATGCCGTCTCCCAGGGGAATTAATTCCCGACGCCAGTGTGTCTGCTGGTCACGGGAGTAGCCTACCAGATTTATGCCTTTTATCCATATCATGCTTCTCGGCTTGAGCTGAGAAATGTGCGTCAAAGAATTAGAAGCGGATGATAACATTTTCCACGCATTATTTCCTCTACAAATGTTGGGTCAGCTAAAGCCAAGTGCGTCCACTGTTTAAAAAACAACAGTGAATTGGCGTAAATCACCAAGTCAAGTTTATAATGTTTTGTGAGAAAGAATTCGCAAAATATAATTATTTTTAAAAGTTTTTAGCTTTAGGCAAAGCTAAACTCGAATTGAATGTAATGCACAAGCCCAGCTCCTGTTAGGTTCACTGACCCCAAATCTTCACTCGATTTCGAAAACATTTATCTTTACTATCTGACAGCTCTTCCTCATTCCACCGATGTCTGTGAGTGACATGCCGTTTCCCCCAATGGTGAGTTAACAATCTAAAATAGGGCGGGGCTTTAACGTTCACGGCGCTCTAACTATTGGCTCAGCAGCACATGGGGGTTTGTTTATTTCTAGAGTGGGCGGTACTACACGCAGCCGCGCTTGAAAAGGAGTTGCCTGCTTGCCCGTGCTCATATCATTCATTGAGCAAGAGAAGCGAAAGGAGTTAAGCGTTGGATATCAACCAGGCTGGAAAACTAGATACGTCCGTCTTATTCTCTGGACCAAAGAGTTGTTAAAATACTTTGCAGTCTTTTACAGCGGACTTTGACCACACCGTATTTCCAAAATGAAGGCTATCAGTCCCGTTCGATCTGTGAGAAGCTGTTATGAAGCGGTCTGCTGTATCTCGGAACAGAGTCTCTCCATCACTCGTTGTAAAAGTCCTTCCGAGGAACTGTCCGACATGAATGACTGTTACTCGAAACTCAAAGAGCTGGTGCCCAGCATCCCTCAGAACAAGTCCGTGAGCCAAATGGAGATTCTTCAACATGTTATTGATTACATCTTCGACTTACAGATCGCGCTGGAAAACGAGACGGACGCCAAAAACACGCCCGACGTGTTCATGTCAATAAAGGTGAGCGAATCAAGAATGCTACGCTTACATATGTTATTATATAACTGCATAATTATGATAAATAAATAACGTTTCATGATATATTCCTATAAAACTTGTGCGTGTTTTCATTCTGCAGAACTCAGAGATGACCCGCAATTTCTCCAAAGAGGATGGAGCTCTGTGCCATTAGGACCGATGAATAACAGCGTTAAACGGTACGCTTATTCTTCATATCTATTCTTTCATTTTAGGCCCTATACATTTATCTTATATGTTTTCATTACGGTAAACTGTGTTTATACGACATTTTCACAGAGTAGACTAGTAATGTCTTGATTGATTTATACTGTGTAAATAATTGTAGTCTCAATTTTCGGTAAATGTTATGAAGGTCAAGGTGACGTTTTACAGACCGCTATCACAACATTTGTTCAGCGCCGTCTTTTCTAGCAAACAAGCTCAGATTCCCCTATCAGCTCAAGCAAATGAAAGTTTTCCAGTTGGCGCCAGACTGTCTGCAGACAGCCTGAGTCCACAGTGTGTGCGTGTGTGTGTGTGCCAAGTTAACTTTTCTCCCTCTCATCTATGCTGCAGGTGCGGGATAGAAACTTTTCTCCTCTACTTATGGAAGAAAAGAGAAGGAAGGGGTGAGCCGGGTGAAGGAGTGAGGCTCTATTCAGAGTGTGGGAAAGCAATCTGCGCCCCTCTTGAGCAGTCTATTCTTTGGTCACTGGACACTTGAACAAACCAAAGCCGAGGAGTTTTTGAGATTACAAAAAGAAAAGCTGATTTTTTTTAATCATTCCTGTTTTTTTGTGGCAACAATCAAGCTTTGTATATTTTGTACTGGCTACATTCCTGACTATTTGGACTAACTAGTATCTCTTCACACAGCCTTCCTTCCCAGACGTTCTTGGAGAAACATCCCATCTCCTTCCCATTTAAAACATTTACACATTTCAGCATGACTGCAGTTTTATCTCAGTGGTTTTCTTCATATTGTTGGGATGATGTACATATTGTGTTTGGGAGGATTGTGTTAAAGGGTGGGAGGGGCCTTGGGCAATGGGAAAATAGACATGGATTAGAATTTGAACTCTATAATATAGAGTGGATTGTATATGTTTGTGGGGATTGTCTATTTCTACAGACTGTCGGATCAACGAGTTTCATAAACTCCTTTATGAGTTTTGCTTTGTACCTTCACTGTTTTTACACAAGAAAATAAATCATTCATGAAAATGACAAATATGTGTTTCAGTTTGCATTATTTTATTTTAATACTGTACGCTGTCTTTATATCATGTATATATATATATATATACCTTATGTGGGTGTAGTGCAAAAAATAGCAGTTTTTTGTTCAAATATAGCAAACAAATGAATTCACTAATAAACAGTAATAATTCTCCTCCACTTTTTACCCCCATGACTGTTTGGCTTGATACTCTAGCTGTAATATTGATATGAAACATCATAATAAACACGTTGCAGCATGTCACATTCATAACAACTTTCATTAGTTGAAAACTAAACATGAGAAAGTGTTTATGAAAGACTTCATAAAATGAAATCAGTAGTAATAAAAAAGAGTTTATTTTATGATTTTTCCCAAATAGCGTCATCATGTACTTTTTGGTGTATAACATCTGATCTGTTACAAGCCTACACAACAATGTGTAACTGTGAGTCACTTGTGTTTAAAAATAGTACTGCTGCAATCTGAGTGTCAGTGATCTCTTAATTTCCTGTTAAAAGGCTACAGTTTGTCCTCAGACCAGCAGTTCAGTTTAAAAGTGTACTGGAGTCAGACTGTAAAATGAACTAGTTTCATTGTCTTTGACTCTAGATACTAGAACAAGGTCTGTAGTTAAAGCGCTGTTGGTCGTTTTCATAAGGATTTCACCTATTATACTTGCGTGTGCTCTCGACGTCCCGCGGCACGATGTTAAACGTAACACGTTATATAGCGGCGCCCAGTGTTCAAAACGCCACATTACTTTTGCCCAAAAGACAATCAATTGGCGCCACCGTGTGGGTTGTATTTAAATATGTAGACGTATACATTCTTTTCAAACGTCAGCACAGTTAAGTAGGTTTTGCTTTTTATTTCCTTCATTAACATGATCTGTAATAGAAAACAGTATGCCACACAAACTCGACGTACTGTTATTCGACTCATCTCATTTAACTGGTAGTTGCAAATATTTTATAAACCTGTTTTCATTTATACAAAATGAAATTGCATTTATTTGCTTTTGGTTTCGCTGTGTCTGTATTATAAGGAGTTTATAGTTCAGCTTAGGTTAACCAACAGGCAACAATTAGGAGCCTGTGTGCGCCACAAAAACGTCACTGTCCCTTTAAGAGGAGGAACGCCACGCACCAGTTGCACGTAAATGACACATTCAGAGTCGAACGAGTCAGGCGTGCCAGCAGCCAATCACAGCACGAGTTGAACCGCGGGAGATCCAAATTTCGCGGGACGTAATTTGGCGCTAAAATAGCACCTCTGTGTTCAGCTGTTGTCAAAGCTTTATCTGCTATAGAGGCATTACAGAAAGCAGGAACATTGCTCACCATCGCCGGTTTTGCGCAACAACAAGACATTTTAAGGCTTTTTATTTACCTCGGAAAGCAGATACAGTTTATACAGTTTAAGGGCTTTGGTTATTTTAATATTTGTTTTTATTTATGATATTTTCTAATTATTAACTTGCTTTTTTTGTCCCTCCACAACAAAGAAGACACTCATACCAAAGACAAACTACTTCTGTGTATTTCGCAAGCTATTTTTGTAATCATTACATATAATTCACGTAGTATTTATTATACTATACGCACATCGTTTTTTGCATTTGCACGATATTTATTCCTTTACATTTTAACGGTCGGTTAGTTCCGCAGCGAAGCGACCGCGGCTTTACGAAAATAAAAGTGTTGAGCTGCGTCACTTTTGTGGGTTTTTATGCAAAATGATACGGATACCCAGAGGGATTTCTCCTGCTTCTGGGAGAGGCGCAGGCTCCGGACTCCCGTGTCCACAAAAGAAAATGCTAAACGGCGTAAGGACGGATTTCTTCAACACGGGACTTGCAAGCCCACCGGTGAATTCGGTTCCGGCTGGATACTTCACACAAATCGGCAACACAACTGCTGCGGAGCAGAGATCCAATTGCCTGTACGCGACCCCCCACGGGCCGGAACCCAAGCCTGTGCGGACCTCTGGCCGGCTGCCGGTTAGCATATTATCCTCATTTTTCATAATACGCTTCATTCATTATGAACTTGCGTGGCTTATAAATGCATTAGCATGTAATTTACTAACACAGCTTCAGTCACGCTGTAGAATCCATCTTTGATCACGAATACTTCGGGTCTGTGCCCTTATCAGACGGTGTTATCTGGGTCATACATATCTGTTTTTCTCTTAGTTCATTGTCATGAGTTAATAAAACAAGAATTACAAAGTAGTACCGAGACATTGCATGTAAATTTCAGCAGGGCGTTAAGACAGAGTTTAGGTAAGAGGTTTATTTCAGCGGAGGATGTGAAGCTGAGGGGGGAAGGGAGCTGTACTGCTTCTGACCCGACATGTTGGTATATGGTTCGGCCATAATTGTAAAGCAGGGGAGGAATGTTTAACGGGCACTTCAGCACAATGCATGTATAATAATAGTACAAATCCTATTACTATACTGTTTCACAGCCAATGGGTCACAACACGTTTATATTTCGTTATATACGAGTTAAAGTTATGTTCCTCAAAAACACACATGTAAATGACTCTCAGATCCCCAAATTGATTCGTCTAGTATTTGCGTCTGATACCACAAACTTAAAATGATGATCCAGCTGTAGTTTCTAAAATCACTCATGTTTATTCCTATGCCACCATACACCTGCCTCTCCATTTATCCCATGACAAGCTCAACCAGTTGGTCGGGATCACACTATACTCACTCTGGGAACTATCTATGTGATCACTTAAATGAGCTTGTATGTATGTATGAGGCTTGCTGCTTCCAGCTGATAAACACAATGAATGATCACAGGCTCACACTGCAGTATATGGGGTATGTCTGATAACAGGCCGGGCGTCTACATGAGAATTTGATAAACGTGACTTATAAACCCTGTCTTGGCTTACATGTTTCTCTGAGTTTGGTATGAGAATTGACCAACAGCAACCCAAAACCAAATTATTTATTAACCACAACATTATATATTAACCGTTCAAATTAGGACAGAGGTACAGGCCTTCATAGAGATACTGGTTTATGTAATGTCTTGCCAAAGAAACAATGGAAAGCATGTGTCTGTGTTTCTCACCAGCATGCTACAGTCATATCATGTAGTCAGGGGTTCTTGGGAGTTAGAAAGGTCATAGATATTGTGTGAATTCTCCTGTTTTATCAGATGCTCGCATGTCAAGGCATCACCACATTAAAGAATACATGAGTTCTTTCACCAGGGTAAAGAATACATGAGCTAGCTTGGTTTCCTTAAGACCCTGGTGAATCCCACACCTCCCCCCACCCCAATGTCACTCATGTCAGTTTACCTCCTTTCATTCTCCAAATAGACCTGTCTCACCCTCTGGGACCTCCAGTAACCAGGTGCTGCATCAACAAGGTGGGTGATGGGTCTCCAGAGTTAGAAAGCCCCAAGCTGTTTAACTCCGTGTCATTCATAACCCTCCATAACATCCCATCTGGGAAAGTTCTTGCATTTCAATGTGACCTTGTCATCTGGACTCCGCCCCCGCCTGTCCTTCACCTGTGTCTCCCTTTCGCTTTGAGACCTCAGCCTACGTCATCATTGAAGCAGAGTGACCTTTCTCACTCTTACTGTGTTTTTTATGTTTGGGAGTGGCACAGGTGTGCAGTTTGTAGGTCAGTCTTCTCACGTGTATCTCTGTAGGCGTTAAGAAACCTGTTCCTGCATGATGGTGAATCTGAGGGTTGCACGAGTAACAGTTTAGCTACTAAGCTTGAGAAAGGGGGGGAAGGGAGATGTCACATAAAGGACATTGAGGAAGAAGCATTTTGTTCCTTTGGATCAGATGAGCATAACAGTGATAAAAATCATGGGTATTAATCTCAGGGAATATATTGTGATTAAATTAACAAATGTTACCATATTTGCAAACAACCAGCCGCCCAAAAAAACAATCATCATCTTATATAAGCAATAGACACAACAACAGTTTAACAGACCCTGTTCACTCCTCACAGTCTTATTTTCATTCATTTCAAATTAAATACAGCATCTATACAGATTTAGGCCCATGATGTAAGGAAAGGATTAAGGGCATGATTATGTTGTGTGCAAGTCCTGTTGAAATAACTGGTAGTGAAACTGATCTGTGTGTCTATCCGCTACAGTGCTGCCTCATAGCATTACTGAATGTTTCAAATGGTTTCCTCGCATCTCTACAGTCTAATGCAAGATCTCTTTATCCCTGACTTTTTAAATACTTCGGTAAGAAACAGTGCATTGACTCACTTGTATGTTTTTTGCTCCTCTGGGCCAAAACGTAGCAATAATGGGTGTGGTGTACAGACACACAAAAGATAAAAATGTGCATTGCACCTAGACGCTAAGACACCCACACATGGGCTAACCCGTAGTGCTACTGCAATGTATAATAGTAATTTACTCCATGGATTTGCATTTAAACACTTGTCTGCTGTGGGTTTTTAAATAACTGCTGATCAGGAAGCTAACTGGTATGTTCTTAGTAGTGGTTTAACTGATTCCAGATCAGTTTATAGAAGTGAATGAATTGGCTTTCCTTCCATGTTCTCTGAGCCAGCATTTCTGACTTCTCATTTCCCATTGACACAGGAAACAAGCAGAACCAACCGCAAGCCTTTACACATGGGGTGCTGTTCTGAGAAACCGAACCGCACAAACCCCTCCCCGTTACACTCATGTAGGTGCGTGTTCATCAGGCCGGCTGCTATAGAAATGGATGCACCATTTATCTTAATTGTAAAACTCTGGATGTTCATGCTTCACATAGTCTGTCACTTTTGATATCAGACAAAGACATGTAATATATGCATTAAACTCTAGGAAAGGTCTTGCATAATATACAAATAAGTTGAGGAGGTCAGATGTGTATAAGGCAAAGTGTTAAAAGTAAATAAAAAAAAAATTAGTCAATAATTGACAGATCGCTTCTCTTCTTGGCAGCAGTTCAAGATATCGTGACCGGTGTAAATGTTTGGAGACACACTTTTAACACATTTTCAGTATCTCCTAAAGTCATGAAGAACTGCTGCTTCTGGACCCAAGACATAATTTTCAGTATTTGCTTGGGACAACTTCTAACTATAGGTTTACCTGTTTGCTCCTAATGGACAGATTTTTATTACTTGTTTATAGAGTGCCAGTCTGGTATAGGGCTGAAGCAGATTTATGTTTGTAATATGTGCTGTGTTAGGAGAACCAGAGTTCTAAATACAGTTGGAGATCAAACAGGAATGCGAGCTTCCATAGAACTTCAACGTTTCCTTGTCAGTTGGCTCCTGAACCAGTTCTTTGTGAAGACTAGCTCAAATGCCCAGTGTGGAATGCTAAAGATTTGAGAAATGTGTAATCGTTCAGATCGGATTTTTCAAAGGTTTAAAGGGGAAACAAAGTTAAGAGTGCAATACAAACCGCCCTGTCAAGATTTAAGATATTCTGAAACTAATGTCTGTCTTTCTGGTGCCTGAGATCTGTTTCGCAGTTTTATCATTGAGAGAAACTACTAAAAGAATTCACCTGTGTACTCATGCTTTTTGCAAAATGAGTAATGGCAGTCAGTGACCTATGAATGAAGGGTATGAACACCACCTTGTGCTCCAAAGGGGAGAAGATGATAACGAGAGTGAGAACTTCCTGTTGTTTATTGTAGTGTTGGTTTTTGGCTGGCTGAATCATACATTGCAGAGAAGGATGGAAACTGAAATGTAAGAGTTACACGGCAAGTGTGTGCAGCTCACCACACATCTTTCTGAGAAGTCATTAACTCTCCTTTAGCTCAATTGTGCATTGCATTGTATACCTAATCAAATATAACAATAAGTTCATTTAAATGGTCTGTGAGGAACAAATGCGGTACTTTAAGCTTCGTCACAACCTCACCAATTTCTTGTTTTTTTTTCTCAGGCCAAAAGGAGACTAGATCTGGAAGAGCCACTTTATCCCCCAGAATTCCGCACTCCCAAAGGGAAAGGACACTCTGCATCTACAAGAGTACCAAGCCCCAAAAGTCAGTAAAATCAAATAATTTGTAAAGCAAAGATCTACAGCCCCTTAATAGTTTAAAAAGCACACACCTGTTAAAATCTCATGTTCAAATATCTCTTGATAACTACAGCCATTAAAACTCAAGCAATAAAATGAATATGCTTCTCGCTCTTCACAGCACCCAAATCTCCTGGTGAACGCACTCGATACGACACCTCCCTCGGGCTGCTGACGAAGAAGTTTGTGGGGTTACTGAGTGAATCCGCTGATGGGGTCCTGGATCTAAACTGGGCCACAGAGGTACTGGAGGTTCAGAAGAGGCGCATCTACGACATCACAAATGTTCTGGAAGGAGTGCAGCTCATTCGCAAGAAATCCAAGAACAACATCCAGTGGCTGTGAGTGTTCAATCAGATGTTTGGTAAATCGAAGTTCCTCAAAGATTAGCATAGCGAAGCCAATGATGTGAGAACTGGTGCGTAAATTGTGCTAATCAGGAAAGGTCATGAGGTCTTTAATGTTTTACATTTTCTTGTTAAACATTTTTAATGCTTGTGTTATAGAGTCAGTGGAGTGTTTGAAGGATCAACCAGTAGTTCAGGAAGGGCCAGTGTCCTCAGAAAAGAGCTTTCTGAGCTAGACAGGCAGGAGAAACTTCTGGATGACCTCATTCAATCCAGCTCAACACGGCTGCGAGAACTCACAGAAAACAAGGGCAACCAAAGATATCCTTTGTGTGTAGGAGTGTGTGCTTTGTCAGGGTGCTCTGTATATGTGAATAGAATATGCATTTCTTAGACATGACCAAGCTGCACAGATTGCTGTAGCAGATATCTACTCAACTTTTGTGCAATTTTGAGTTTGGCTCCTCATCATGATATTTTATTGCATTTATTTGTGCTTTTAAATGTATAGAAAGTAATGTTTAATTATTTGGTGGCAAGATTACATGTCCTTAACTCAATCACACATTAGGATATGTGACCTACCAGGACATTCGAACCATAGCCAGCTTGAAAGACCAGACAGTGATCACTGTGAAAGCACCATCTGAAACCAAACTGGAAGTTCCTGAGGCATCTGAGGTCAGTATTTGTCTATTTGCAAAACTAACCCCACTGACAACCCAGCTAACAATTTACTTGTGTAGAAAAAACTACCATTATTTGTTATATAATATTGTTATTGCAAGAATTTATAACTTTGAGAGAACACTCTCTAAATGTTCTCTCAATGTTTAAAGAATGTTTCGTGTTAGCTGGTAAATGCTGGATTAATGCTAATCAAACTGGTTGTACTAACTAGTAAAGCTGGTTAGTATATAACTTTTAAAACTTCTCTTTAAATCACAGGGTTCTCTGCAGATTTATCTGAAGAGCAAAAATGGTCCAATTGAGGTTTACTTGTGTCCTGAGGAATGTTTGGAGGACGTTAGTCCTGTAAAAAATGCCACGCCCAGGAAAGATTACCCACAAACCCCTAACACTACCACACCCTTCCTCCTCCCACCTACTAAGCCCCAGCCAATGGAGGGTGAGATATACATTTCAAATAAAAGAGGTATACAGATGGTTTCTTAAGGTGCATCACAAACAATGACAGTTACTTTCATTGTCCTCCACAGGTTTGACATCACAACCTCAGCCGTCATTGACAAACACCAACGGCAACTCCTCCCTCCTTGATGTGGAAGGGATTCTAGATTTGCCCCCCAGTCTTCTGCAGATCACAGAAGACCAGCTGCCTGGCACATCCGACCCCTCTGGCCCCTTTGTTAGTTTTTCTCCTCAACTCACTCAAGACGACTACCTCTGGGGTCTGGAGGATGGAGAAGGTGTGTCTGACTTCTTTGACACGTATGATCTTGGAGATCTGCTTAAAACATGAAGCATCTATGCCAGGAATCCTGTTCCTTTAAATTTCGACATATTGTAAAAGTTTGTACAAAACTTTTACAAAAACATTGTTTTAAACACCTTTACATTGACATAGATTGAAGTTGTTAGTATAAAGTGCACTATTAAATGACATTTTGTTCCATTACAGAAACTAGAATACATTTGGAACGCTCCTCAGTCAACATTGTGAATATTAATTAGAATTGTACCATACTTTTAATGTTGGCAAGTGCCCTCTAGAGGTGATCCATCTATTGGGTTCATTCACAGTATGAAGCCATTTTATTCAGTCAGCTATATATTAGCAGTAGTAAATACTAGTAAGTAGTCATAGATATTTTTGACAAAGCAAAGTATTTGTCAAAGTATTTGTCAAAACAATTGTAATGTATATGTTTGCCTTTTGGCAATTGGTCTTTGATATTTCACTTAAAATTGACCAAAAAATAAGATGTTTGTAACTACCCTGTATCTGGGTATGGGCTGGAACATACTGCTTTATTTTTTGTAAGTAATTCTTAAATGGGATTTCTGAGACTCAGGTAATTCTTGAAGCTTTTATAGCGCTTTAATAATTGTTACTATTAAACATGGCCAGTAGAGGGCTGTGTAACCACTGAAAGGTGCTCGCAGACAACGGTGCTTCTACATATAGAGTGAACGTGAATTTTGTAAAGGGCTAAAGATTCTAGAATAAATATGGGAGAATTTTATACCTCTGCTTCATAACCAGACTCAACAAATTTATAATAGAACCAGAACCATTCTGCCTCCAATAATTAGGCAGAGAGTTTCAAGGACCTCTGCAATTAGGTAGAGTTTTCATAAAGGTGGCCCTTCCTGTGACATTGAGTAATAAGTGTGTAGTGCCATATAATGTCTGAAAAAGTGGGGCATGTTAATCACTGACATGCATTTCTGTTCACCAAAAACCTCAGGAAATGTCTAGATTAGGCAGCTAAATTTTACATTCTTGAATGAATTGTTGAAACTGAGTTTGTACTATCTTTGTGAAATTAAGGTAATGGTGTTCTCAGGTTCATTGCTTTACTTATAGTTTAGGGACTTATGGGGTCTGACAGAAAACTTTGATACTGTTTAAACACTGAACTGCTGGGAATACAAAGTGAACTTTGTTTCTGGTGTTTTCTTTCTTTTGAAGTCTGTATTCTTGCCCCACCTGAATGGTAGGTTTTATAGCTGCCTAGACAAAGCAGAATTGAACTGTTTACATCTGTTGTCTGTAAAAGTAAAGTACTAGGCTTCAAACTGAAAACACCCATCTTAATTTGACAGGCAATATGGCTTGAACCATGTTTATGGATAAAACTAGAATCCCACACCCAGTTTAAGTGTGTCTGGTGGAGGTGGTTCTGTCTCTGGAGCAAGTATGTCTCACTCATACTAAACAAATGTGAACAAGAAAAGATCTGTAAACATTCCATCTAGATCAATCTATCCTTTTTCAATTTTTTTCTTGGACTTTTAATAACATGGATTTAGAACTTCATAAAGGTGCCTTTGAAATGGGGTTTAACAGCCGCTGCAATCAGATTATTGTTTGTCTGATTAACTTGTAGATTCTTTTTTGAGGTGTGTACAAAACTCATACCTGTTTTTTTTTTTTTCTTCAAAAGTCCCATGTGTGGACAAATGTCCTGTCCTAACAAACTTGAAAAACGTGTGTATGTACATGCATGGCTGTGCTAGAGTGTGTTTTAATGTTGCCAGTTGTGCAGTTTATTGTAATCGTTATTGTAAAATGTGTCTGATTGTCTGGGATGATTTTTCTGTATTTTTACTTTGTCAATGAGCATTATTTTTACAATTGTACAGAATGGCTTTATTTATAGGTTTTGCATTTGAAGGAATTTGGTCATTGTCTCAGGATGTGTCTCAAGATCGTCTGTTTAACGGGCAGCACTTAGCATTTGATATTGTGATGTTTAAATAAAGATCTGGTGTCGTATTCTGTGTAATAAGTATATTTTGTTACTATGACACTTCTGTTTGGCTTTGTATTATGTGAACAAACTTTCTCACAGTGATGTATACAGTAACATTATATTGTATTATCCTAAGGCCAGAGAGCTACAGTATTCATCTGTCAAATGACCAAATTCCATAAAGATGAGTAAGAGAGACCAGTATTGAAAAAATGACAAGAATGTTAAAACATTCAGTCTGTTAAACAAGCACTGTCATTCTATACTCATTGGTTATTATACTATACTCATTAATATAATCGATATTTATTTTGCTTTTTTTAAAAGCACATTTGTTTTATCCCTGTAATTTTTAATACTGCATAAGCCCAGGTAATCTTTAAAGTAATATGGGTTATAAAGCCCTGATGTTATAATCTGTCAAATTCAGGCAGGTTTAGACCTGTTATGCTTTTCTGAATCACTTTAGCTGCATCATGGGAGACCACGCATAGAGTTTTTACCTTTAGTAATTATCTTTAATGTTTAAAGCAGCTTTTCATAGTTTAGGAAAGCAATGTCTTCACGCAGAGTTATTTCTGTTGACAGCTTCTCCAGATAGCTTTACTGAAATCAAGTGTTTACAGTTAAAACGTTTTGTTTAATGTTGTATTACCAGCATATCTGATGTCATATTTGGCTGCCTTTTGTCATAGGTATTGTATTAGTGTAGTAAATGTTAGAAAAGATTGTTTTCCCCATAAATATTGCTAATGCTAGTAAGTATAAGTAAGCATTATTTACTTTTTTAATACATTTTTTTGTGAGGTCATAAATCACCTTTTTTTTTTAATAGAACAACAACTGCATCAAATATGTTTGCATGCAAACATTGCACAAGCATTTCCAGGGGTGGAATTTAACACATTTGCCATTATGAAGTAAAACAGCAACAGTTTATTCAGTGAGTCATTAGATACAGGGTTCCAAACAGGTTTATGAACACTGTAGCAAAATATAGCTTAAAAAGCATATATGCTTTCTTTTGTCAATGTTTAATTATAATGGTCAGTCGTATTGTGAGTATTGACCCTCATTATAGAGCTTCTCTGTTTATGCACTTGGCACAGCTATCGTTTAATATCGAGCACTCATCCATTTGCTTTTATCTTCTCTTCATTGGTATTTTTCTTTCTCAGAGTTTTACCGTAAATGTGGCTCCCTGGACTGACATGACTGGATAAATTATAGTCTGTCTCCTGTTCTAGAGTCAACATATCTTGGCAGCAGAAGTAGGAGGGGCTGTCTGCTGGGAATCTTTAGTCTGTGCTTTAACCTTTCCTGGAACACGCCTCAGTTTTCTTTCAGCAACCACAGACTCCGCCCCTCTCCACAGCCCATTGGATTGTTCGCATTGCAGAACCCGTTCAGGCCGCATGTGATTGGCTGGTTGTAAAATCAGGGAAGGACACAGTCAGCCAGCAATGTGGTAAAAGGCAATTTCAAGATAATGAAGTGAGGTGGAAAATATAGAGACAGAAATGAAAGGACTGTTCAGAGGTCAGACACAAGACAAGAGGCTGCTGTTAAAGTTTTCTAAATGCACTTTTCAGAGGTTTCAAACACTTCCTGTCTCTCATCCACATGTTCTCTCTCTCTCTCCCGCTATGACCCCATTCCTCCTCCTCCAGAACGGTGACGTCTACCCAGTTAAATTCAACATTTCAAATCAGATCCTTTCACACAGAAACACAAGCAGCCTCACAAAGAGGGGACGCAGCCAGGGGGAGAAAGAGAGCATTGTTTGGCTCCAAAACCACCATTACGTCAACAATAACTCATGAAGCCAGAATTGAACATGAAGAAAATACTGTGTATGTGAATATATGAATGCATTGTGCATGGAGAGAATGGGGTGTGTTTTGCAGAACTGTAGTTAATCAAACCAACCTAACTTCATTTAATTTGTGTTAGTTTGTTATAATGTTATCTTCACACCTTTTAACCCAATAAAAAATGGGTATTTTGTCATGACAGCACAAAGATATATTGGGTATTCAAATTGCTTGCAGAAATCTACAGATGTCTGTCAGTTTATTCCCAAATATGCTGTAATGTTTTCAGGGCTCTGCATAATTAGAAGGAACATCTTGTTTTAAGCTGTAGTTATTTTCATTAAATGGATCTTCCAATTTAAGAAGAGAAATGGGTTCATGGAATACATACACACAGTTCTGTAGACATGCTGTCTAGACATTGATTTTACTTGCTGTGGAAAAATAGTATCTAAAAACATTGAATTTGTTCAAGGTAATAATTCAGTTTTACACCATAAAACTCACATGCATACCTAGTGAAAAATGTCCATGTCATGACATCAGATGTAACAGTATGCTGCGTTGTTAAAGCCTTAAAAGAGGGTAGCCTCTGTTTAGAGACCCAAGAGAAAACAGGTAACAGGTATGCCTCCATTTTGCCTACAATGTTAGTGGAAAAGACCATTTTCAATACTTATCTTATTCAAATTATTGTGGTGTTTGGAAAACTATTATGTAAAATAATGATATCTTACAAAGTTACAAGTAATGGGCCTTTATATATAGTTGGTCACACAACAGTGAAATCCTCCTGTTTAAATCTAAAGGCTCAAATGACGGGATAAAGGCGTAATTGTATTAGTAAAGCTAACTTTGGATTTTCGTCTGGGGTGGATTTCATTTGGTCTGAATTGGATGCGTGTTCATTCACGCACACGTGGTGCAGTACTAAAGAAATAGCGTATCACTGACACCTGAATAAAAAGGCAACGTGCCCAAATCTGTTTCAATGGTACTATCATGTTTCCTTGCTCCATTTAGGATCCCTCTGTACGGAGCGCACAATGCGCTCGATTTATAACGAACCAAAGGCTTTATCATTAACTGGAGAGGCAGTAAAATATACAAACTATTTCAGTAGATCATTAAGCTTGTGTGTTTCTCATACAATCAAATTAACAATATAACAAAGAGACACACAGTTTATGTATTCATATGTATTCAGTTATGTATTCAACATGTATTCATGTTTTATTCTCACAGCCACAAAACATTGGCGTCCTCGCGCCAATGAATACAAACATTGCCACGTGATGATGGAGCGACTCCCACCCAGCCAGCGTTCACAGTCTGAACGCGGCACGCGCTACTGAACGCTCGCGCTGAGCGGAGAAAGAAACTTTTTCACTCGGGCAAAGACACTTTTCCTGCTCCGTTTCAACACAGAGACACGGGGCGGAACACCAACACCATAGGACCCCTGCTTTCGTCGCAGATATGAAACGACGTTCAGGTCCTCTGGCTGGATTTGAAGCACTTTGTTGGGGAGATGCGTGATCTTTGCCTGATCTTGTGTCGTTTCTGTTTGTACTAAGTTTGTTGGGCTTTCAGATCGTTCAGTCGGGTTGGTTGGATTTTTTAAAGCAAACATGCCGGAGAAAATAAGCATTTTGGATTTCGTTTCTTTGGCGAAAGAGGACCTGTCGTCCCCTGGAAGCTCCGGATTTCAGTCCAAAATGAGCGACTGTCGAGGCACCGTGACCGCGCTTGAAGAGGTGAGTGAGCGGGTGTGCGCGCAGTTTACCTGCGCTCAGGTAGCCGTAAACACCTTTGCAACACTTAATGTCAGTCAGTTTAAGTTCGTGTTTATGGGACAAAAAAACCCAGGCACATGCACTATTAATGTGAAAAAAGAAAGTAAAAGTTTCACTTGCACATATTTCAGGGTTTTTCCAGATCAGTTTATTTCTTCATTTTAAATGAACCTAATCTTAATTTGCGCATAACAGTCAAAGTATAACTACTTTAAAGTTTATATTAAAAAATAAACTGTCGAAAAAGAAACTGTCTGATCACGGAAATATTATGATGTGTATTTTTAGCATGATTTGTTGTTGGAGTCACCGCAGCCTTTTACTTCCTTAAGAATAAAGACGTCTGTTTAACCATCGTTTATCTGCCATTACAGTATTATATAAATATTGTGTTACAAGCGTTGTTTGACGATATTCGGGATACAGTATAAAAGCAAAAGGAGTAAGTTGTGTCTGGAATTATATATCACTGTATAATTAAACTGTGAACTGTTAGTAAATAAATCTGTGCCATAGGTTTGTGCCAACATGTAGTTGTTGCAGTTAAACACTTTTGGGCTCCTGTTGTGGGGATGCAAAGTTTGAAGAAAAGAGCCAGGAGTCACAACACAGAAAACTAATGAAGACTTGCGGCCTTTATGGCCAGAATTTTGTTGGCACAAATGCCTCAGTCTTGAACAATAATAGTTTAATGACAGAGGAACAAACACACTGCCGAGTGTCCAAATACACTCCACACTGGAATCACTCCCACAATCCCAAACAGCTGCACTGTTTCAATGAGAAACTGTGTTAATTAAATTAATTATAATGCAGCAGGTCATGTGACAAAATTGAGTTTTATGAACCGAATTGGCTGGCAGCTTATCTGGGCATTAGAGTGGATATTGATGGAGAACAGAGACTCTGCTGCCAGTGATAAAGTTGGGCATGTCAGGACTGTTGGAGCCTTTCATTTCACTTTTCATGGGAAATTCTTTGAGGAATGAAAGTTTTCAGGAATTGTGGTGCTCTGGGAAGACCGGTTTGTGTTTATTGTCTTGCAGAAAGGATATCTATCCGAGATTAAAGCAACACCCGGATAACACAATGTGTTGGGAAGCTGTAGGAGTTTATGGAAAATCCTTTATGATTAATGGTTTATGGTAAGAGAAGATTAAAAGGAACTTTCAATACTCCAAGGAAACTTCCAGTTTTTTGACCTCAGTAATTATTTGGGGTACGAGAATATTGTTTGTGTGGTACGAGAGAAAGCTTTCTTTGAATGAGTCAGAGATGTGTGTGGTAGTAAATTTTTTTCAGGGTTACAGAAATTCAGCCAGTTTAGTTCCTGATGGTGCAGAAATGTCCTGTCTGGATTACTCGTTTAATCAAGTTGTGATTATTGGGGTTATAGTCTTTCAAACCCTCAGAGTGGAAGTTTAAGTATGTTTGAGGCCGAGGGGCAACGTGTGTGTGTAACCGAGTGTGTTTTTGAGAAGGTCAGAGTTTGAAGGCTTGTTTAGGTTTGAGAGACAGAGTTTGTTTTTGTTTGAATTTGATAAAACCTTGGCTCATGGCTTGCAGCATGTTGAATTATCTGGAGGACACAAAAAATGGATAAACTTTTGGACCACCCACACACACACAATGTCCGCAATCATTTCAGTAGAATACAGCAAAAGACTGACAGTTATGTGTTTACACCAATGTATCTGTGTGTCTTTCTGTTTACCACAGTTCAGATCAGGTAATGCTATGACATCCACCACAGTGGTAGCATGAGTCAGAAGATTTTATGTGGCGTATATGGTTGTTTACGGCTGTCCTCTTACGGCTGACCCTGCATACATAGTACAGACAACTCTCTCAGTCATTTGCAGGATCACATATCCTGGTGTCATCGGTTCACAAGGACTGCTCATTTTCTAAGTCTACATTGCTCCAGAGATTGAGACACTCAGTGTAGGGGCAGCCATGCATGTTTTCTATACTATAATTTGCTGCTAGTCATCCCAATAATGTTTTCCCTATGTACTTCCTGTTCCGTTAATTGCAGATGCTAAATTTGTTTTGAGTTTCATAATGCCAGAATTCATAACAATCATAAGAGATAAATTTGAGCAGAACAAAAAATTTATTGAGCAAGTTCATGACAGATCAGCATTTGACACAATCTCTTACCTTACCCCCATTTGCAAGATTATAACTTAGCATATGTAATGAAGTACATAAAATTACCTGAAGCTTTGTTTCAAACAGATGGTTGTAGAAAGGTAAAAGTTATTCCAATTAAGACACCCAAGCATTTTCTTAAAGGAACCAAAATCTTGCTATTTTGATGCCATTGATTTTCTGTGTAGCCTGTTAGATTTTGATATATTGAATTGTCTGAATGGAGAGAGAGAATACAAACACACTAACAAGGCAACTTTCAAGTATGTACTGTGCAGTGTGCCCTCCTGTAGGCTGGCACCAGGTCAGTGCACACATGGCAAGTGCTCTTTGAAGAAATGTTTGTCCTTCATGTGTTTGTGTTTGGTTAGTGCTGTTGAAAGAACCCTTGGCAGAATATTTTGGAATCAAACCCAAGGTAAACCAGCGGTCAGGTTTGCCCTCACAGCAGGAGAAACTGGAAAAATTGATTGACTAGAGAAAAGTGGGAAAAGTTACACAGGGAAGTAAACAGACCCAACATACGCAATGTTTCTTCAGAGGAACCTGCCTGTCTAGACGTCTCTGACTGCACATGTACACTTACAAAGAGCTTATTTATTTCTTAAAAATAATGTTCATATAGAAAATTGGGTAAATGATTCTGGCACTGAAGTAAATGAGTGTGTCTGTCTAAACAGCCTTAACCTGTCTGGTGTTTACAGTGAGGGTTCATTTGCTACTTCACAGAATTACACCATGAGTTTGTGTCCTGAATGTTTCATAAACAGCCACATACAGCAACAGTGCAGAACAGAACCAAAGCAACGTTTGTCTTTGTGACTAAACCATCTTTAGAAGCTTGAAGGCACCAATCTTTGGTTTGTTATACTTTGATATACTTGGTTATATCAAACTTTAGTTGATATTTCAAAATGTAGCTTTTGAAGTCAATAGATTATTTCTTCACATCTTTGAACAGTCCATATAAACAAACTGTGAACATAATGGATCAAAATAACATTTTATTAGCCTGCCTCATAAACCACTGAGGTTGGAATTGCTTGTAAACTTTCACAGATTTGATTCCCACAAAGGTGTGTCATTTTCTGTCTCCTTTACTGTAAACAGCGTCATTAGAACACAGTCATTAAAAAGTATTTTGAAAGACTCCTTTTATTCATTTTTGTTTTATTAATTGCCTGTTCTGACGTAATTTCCTGACATGTTTCTTAACACCTTACAGTATTTTCCAGTGTTGTCCTGTGAAAGTTTGTATTTGTTAATAATTAACTTTGTGTGTGTCATTTAATGAATGACAGTATGTGTCAACATTTTTTGATGATGTAGAAATGTAATAAATTTTTATAATACTCTTCCTCATTTCTCTGTTGTTCTTCACCAGTCTCTGGAACAGGACCAGATGTCCCTTCAAAGGATGAAGAAGATTGTGAAGGCCATTCATAACTCTGGACTTAGTGAGTGCTGTTTTATTGCCATCTGATTCCATATGTTCATTTGTTGGACATTTCTGCGTAATAAGGTAATTTTGGGGTGAGTGTTTGGAGCTATATACTGTAGACTTCAGTTTAGAGATCTTCAGTTTAGACCTGCATATACATTTATGCATCAGACAGGGGCTTGAATTCACTTACTTTAATTCTCTTGCTGTTGATTCACATTTGATTCACCTTTGAATTACATTCATTTTATCCCATTAAAACAGCAGTGTCCTTTAGTTTTCAGTCATGTGGCCCAGATAAATGGCTATCAAACGTAAACACTGCTCAGGCTGCTGAGAGGTTTCAGAAACACATTTTTTCTGTGAAAAGTTGCAGTGAGATCATTCTCTCTCTTTGTATAAGACAAACGAATAGTGTCAGAAAGTGGGGCCCAGACTTACATTTGCATCTAAGCTTTAAATTTCTGTTTTGTGTTTGACATGCAGTCAGAGTGGGTGTGAAACAAGAAGGAATCTTCAAACCTTGCTTCAGTGTTTTATTATCCTGGAGTTCTCCTAAAGGGTTATACAGTGTTATAAACACACACAATACCTAGTTTTAGCAACTTTTCATCCAGCATGATGTATTTGGCCACAGGTTAAGCAATTTGGTTACTATTTGGAAACTTATTTTGGAAAACTTATTCAGGCTAATACACTAAAACTTTGTTTGATTGCCTATTAAAATGTATACTTTCATACTTTCAAACTGTCAACTTTACAGTACTCTGAACACATGGGGGGTGGGTAAACATCTTGTTGTTTACATCTGCTCTTCCCTTCAGAAATGAGAAACCGCAACATGATCAGTGTGCAATTTATGTGCTTATAAAAGTCCTGACTGAAATGATCGTGGTTTCTGGGAAGTGTGACCTCAGACCGGCCTGCTTCTCGTTTCAGAGGGCATTTCTTAATTCTGTGAGTCACAATTCAGGTTAGCGCACAGGAGACCCCACATTGCACCACAATCCCACCCCCCTCCTTTAACCCAAATCAGATGTTTCATTCTGGTAGCATTACTAGTATTTCAATTTCCTGCTTCCATGTGGGCAAAACTAGTGAAGCTAGTTCTCTCAAACTCTCTGGTTTTATGAGTGTTTACCTGGACTAGATAACATCTTCATTCTTTCACCATTTCCCTCTATCCTCTCATTCTTCCCTAAAGTTAAAAACATGCTGTTCGTGTGTGAGCAGGGCTGTTATGCAGCTTGTATCAGCGTCAAACGTATTTTCTTCTACAGAGCATCAATCCTCATCTGTGTTTAAACAGCTAGACTAGTACTTTGCAGATTTATCTGTTTTTCAATCTAGATATCTTGGTTCTAAATTCATCAGGAGGAACAGCTGTCCCTTTTTAGTTACTATAGCATGTTTCCCTATTGTTGTTACTCATACTGTTTGTTAGGTTTTTCTCAAAACTTCACACAGAAGTTTATGCTACATTCTCTTCCTTTTATACACATTCAAACAAAGGAGAGTGTAAATGCCAGCATTTGTTTTGCTGCATACTAAAGTTTGTTAAACGCTGACCTGCAAAACTGTAGGGTGAGTTTTTTTGTGTGTCAAGCAACAATAACAAAAATGACAAAAATGTCAAAATCTAGGTCATACTTTGGCGCTCACGATCCTTTTCACTGTCATTTAATAGTTTTGACTTTTAATTTTGACTTAAAAATAATTTTGATTGTTTTTTTTATATGGCTGCTCTAGGTCTGTCAAAGAAAAATCTGTGCAGGTTATTTAAAGAGCCATAGATTTAGACTTTAAGTCTATCTGTGTGCATATCTCTGTAACCTGAGATATGCACAAAACAGTGTCATGGTTTAAAGCGAAGCTGGCAGTACAATAGTGTTTCTCTTAAAGGGGTGAATTTTCTAAAATCCAGGAAGAGTGGCTGAATCAAGGTTTATTTGGGTTTCCATCTCTGGGAGCGATCAAGGTTTCAGACTTGTCATGAAATGAATTAACAATACTAATTAAACACGCGTGTGTGGAAGTGCTCGCAGATTGCTGTGAATAGGGGTAAATGTTTCCAGATCAAGGTAGTTCCTTGTGTTTTTGCCTGTGACTAAGTAGTTTCACTGGAAAAACACTGATGACTGAAGTTCACAGAAGAGGAAGTCAATGCTAAATGTTCAGTTGCCCAACTTACCAAAATTCCACCTATATTCTGTCATATTGTTATGCTAAATTGCTGTACATGAATCTATTTAGCATTGTAGACATTTATGCTCTAAAACCTGCAGACCCTGCAAGTCCATTTAAGGGATTCATTTTTGTGTTCACGAACTATTTTAAGTTCAGGCTCTTAAAATAATTTCCTGGTGTAGAAATCAATATGCTAACATACTGTTTATTTTGGATGAGGATACAGAGATTATTAGATAAGAAATGGATCTAAATGCAGGCCTTTTTCAAACCTTCAAACCTGTATTTCCCACATAAGCATCAAAGCTCAATGTGCCAACAGCATGGGCTCAAACTGCTAGACCGTGGCCCCAACCCCCATTTACTAAATGTCAAGCTTTAAATGCTGGAAAAACATTCTAGCCGATGCTTTCCAACAAAATCAACAAAGAATATTATCCTACAGGCATGTGATGTACACAAGACATATTGGATCAATGCCCTTTGTTGTTGCTGTAACAACATCTCTCCCAGCTTGCAGGGAATGTTCTTGCAACAATTGCAGTGATTGGTTGATAGGAATGTTATTCAAGGCACAACAAAGATCCAAAAACATGTAAATTAAGTTAAACTATACTACAGTATGCTAATTTAAGGGAAAGCATGTATTCCTCTAAACATCCACGATCACCATTTGTTTATGGTCTTGGGTCTAAATGTACCTGTTTGTTTTCAAATCCTGGTTCTCTTTGATCTGTAGGGCATCTGAGCCTGTGATGTTCTTTGATTGTTTGCCAGAAGCGCACTGTGATCACTGGTATCATTTTCAGTCCTGTGTATCTCAAAATCCTCTATTCATCTGATCATACGGCAAGAGTTTTCAAGTCACACGGCTTCAAAAGATAAATACAAGTTATCAGTTTTATCACAATCTTTCATCAAAATGTAATAACTTGCCTTGCCTTGGAAAACATTTTTTTTTCTTCCTATGATGTCACCAAACCCTTTTTTTCCAGCCCTTCCCTTCCAGACAGTTTTCATAATCAAGTGAACTCCTGCCACATAAAATCAAGTCCTGTTCTACCACTTTTATATTGCTGCATGTCCTGGTTTGTTCAGAAATGTGTCATATTATGGAAGTAAAATGTGAATGGAATTTCATGTTGATTTTAACGCATCCTGAATGGATTGTCTTCGCATTGATTTTCTGTTGTTCACAGATCACGTGGAGAATCAGGATCAGTACATTGAGGTTCTGGAGAATCTGGGGAACAGTCATCTGACTCAGGACAACAATGAGATCTCCACAGGCTTCCTGAATCTGGCCGTCTTCACACGAGAGATCACGGCGCTCTTTAAAAATCTGGTGAGCAATCCAAAGTCAAACTGGAGTTTATTTTCATTTCATCCAAGTACACAGTAAAACGCCACCAAGGTGCTACAGTACAACACAAAACTAGAATCCAGAGCTGAAGTTAGAAACAGTGTAACGTACAAGGTCTTTTCTGATCCCAGTTTACAGTATCAAGATATAAACATCAGCCGTGACATCAGTCTATAGTTACGGCATTGTGAAGCCACTGCATGCTTGCGTGTAGTAGCTGCAGCTTATTTTGCAATGAACGATTTAGCAATTTATGAAATATCTTCCAGGTGTGGCTTAAAGTTCAGCAGGGAAGATGTTAATAACTTGTATAATTCAAGGTCAACATAGAAGTTCCAGCCTGGCTCTTCAGAAACACCTTTGGGTGTGTGTCTTTGTGGCTCATCTGCTTAATGTTTATGAATAAGAAAGACCAGACTTCCAGCTGTACACAGAACACAGAGGAATAGGAGGGGTAGTGTGTGTGTGTGTGTGTGTGTGTGTGTGTGTGTGTCAGCAGGGGTTCCACAGCTGCAAGAGAGGGCCTCACAAACCACAGCACCACAAACCCTCCCCCTGATTATTTCCATGGTAACAGTAATTTATTCCAGACCCGGGCGCATGAGTGGACACCGTCTGACCACCATGCTGTCAATCAAACGATCACCAGGGACAGGAACCTCAGCTTAAAAATACAACAGAAACTCTATGCTATGCTATGAAAATAATCTCTGTTTGATTTACTGCCCTTCTGTGGGGGCCATGACTTTCCCTCAGCCAAGCCTGTTTTTCATATTTATGAAGATTTATATATAATGTTCAAGCAAGTTTTACTTGCTTCAACAGCAAAAGGTTATAAATCCATCATTTTTATATGACGTATGTATGTAATTTAAAATGTGTCTATTGTTTTGACAGTAATGCAGTTTATCACAACTCTTTTTCAGGGAAAGAGTTTTTGTTTGCGTGATTATTACTAGTGGTTCACTGAGTTTTAACAGACTGTTGTGGTGCTGATATTGGGTTAAAACCCATTTTAATAAACCACTAGAAATAATCACTCAAACAAACAAGCAAATAAACAAACATTCACAGACTTCCAAAGGTCGTTTATAGTTTTAAATGAATCTGTCTGAATCTTCTTTCTTCCTTACGTTTTCCTACATTCTTTCCAAAGGCAGATTTAAATTCACTTTGTGTTTTAATGTGCTGGACGGGGGGAGAAACCCTAAAGAGAGTTAGCTTAACATTTCTAGAAAACTGGACTTATTTGAACCTTGGACATTAGTAAAGTGTGAGTCTAGTCTTGATGGATTAAAATGTGTAAAAACACTGGCCTTGAAGAGTGCCAGAGTTTACATTTTGTGTGTGCACTGCGTTCTGCTTGACATTGTAGAAGTTCAGATGTTGTTCCAAGTTTTTCTTTGGCTTCTGTTTTTGTTCCATTATATCATAAGTGTGTCTCTCTTTCTCTCTCTCTCTCACTCTCTCTTTAGGTGCAGAACCTAAACAACATAATCTCTTTTCCTCTGGAGAATTTGTTAAAAGCTGAGCTGAGAGACAGCAGACTGGTGAGTGAGACACACACCTGCATCACATCACATGCTGGACTAAACGTGTCACAACGTCATCGCTCACCCCAATTACGTTTTTCAAATCCATTACAGCAGCCAGGATAAAAACCAGGAAGTCCACATACAGTGTGTTCATTTGCTCATCGGATGTGGTGACTAACATTGAAATGTGGCCGCTGTCTTTAAAGAGTTTGTTTTGGTGTTTTTGTATTTTCTAATGTCTGACACACAATAGACGCACCACACCTTTGTTTATTAATGTAACCTGTATGATGAGTGAAGATGGAGAAACAGCTCTTTAAGATTTAGTTGGGATACACACCCTAACCGCGTTACCTACACGTTTTTCGTGAGGTGGTGCGGCCTTCATCGTTGCGTCAATTTCTTAGGGTGGCGTGAAGCAATTATGCTCCTGTGTGCTTGTGTTTATAGACAATGTGAAACTGATGCTTGTCATGGATTTTTTCTAATTTCTTTCTCTTTCTCTCTCTCTCTCTTTCTCTCTTCCTCTGTTTCAGGAGCTGAGAAAACAGATGGAGAAAAGTTGGAAAGATTACGATGCTAAAGTGTAAGTTTGTAGACTTTAGTTTGGTATCTAAACAAGACATTAACACAAGCAAAACCAAAGGGGGAAATTCAATAAGGATTCACTGTGAAAGAAGTATGTAAGAAATACATACCACTTTCAAATTCACTGCTAGTTTGCAGGCTTTCATTCATTAAAGAAATAATGCAAACCAAGACACAGCACATACCCATTTACCCATTCGGATTACATTACTGATTCTGAGTGATAGATTGTGGAGGATGCAGCAGTCTACTGCAATCTGCCATACTGTACTGCACTGCAGCCCAGACTCCTGTAATGACCCTTTAAAATGCACTAAGGCAAAGGTCCACAAATTTCAAGCTCTTCTTTACCATTAAGTCACCAGCTGAATTGTAAATATAGAGTTGCGCTACTTTAGTGCATTTAATTGCTGGTTAAACTGGATTGCGGGTACTTAGTGACTATGACATGGGGTTTGCACTTAAATAATGTGTAAAAGCAGCACAACTGTTAATTTGTCCACACATTTCCACAAAAAACTTTCATCTTTCCCATTTTGCTTTTGCCATTTAGAGGGAAGCTGGAGAAGGAGAAGAGAGAAAAACAGAAACAGCATGGGCTGATCAGGCTTGAAGTGTCCGACACAGCGGAGGACATGGAGAGAGAGAGGAGAAACTTCCAGCTGCAGATGTGTGAGGTTTGTGTTTTATCTCAGCAAGGGATGCTGGTAACTATAAAACATGCAAAATGAGTTTAACCAAGACCATATTGTGTGTGTGTGCGTGCCTTGTGTGCCTCACTAAAAGCTAGTACAACTACGTGTGTGTCTTAGAAGGTCATTCTTGGGTTACCTGTTAACTGTGTTAAATGCACCTTGTAAATTAAGTAAATGTGTTCTGGTTTGTAAAGTTAGCTCAGCCTTAGATCTTATTGATCCAATCCTGTGATGATACACATTGTGTGTGTGTGGCTGTTGATGACCTCACTCCACGTGTTCCAGCATGTCCAGGTTCTGAATAGCATGTGTGTGGGGCAGTTAGCGGGGCAGGGGAAGTTTAGGCTACACTGTTTGAACTCAGCTGTGGTAACAAAAAAAAATAAGAGGTGAAGAAATAATGAAAAAGAAAAAGGGGGATTTTCAGTGTCCTGTACTGCTCCCTTTTCCAGCCACAGAGCTCCAGATGTCTCCACTTTGTTTTCGTTTTATAGTGGAGACTTTTACAAAAAACGACTAGCCACATGATGGTCATTAACTTTGGAAAGTTCCAGTGTCTGTTAATACATTAAGTAAATGCTGTGTGTTTGTACTGATTGTGTAGATACAGGACACAGAGGAGTCGTTGGAGGCCAAATGTTTCCTTACATTATTTTATCTTGTTTAATCACTGCCAAAAGTCAGTCTTCTCATCATCTCATTATGTAATGCTAATGTTCTTCATTATCCAACTATCCAACAGTAAATAACTTGGTTCATTTTTCAGTCCTTACATCATTTTTTATGCTAAATGTCATAATGCTGGAATGACATGGAATGACACAGAATTTTTGTCTGTTTTGACAGTACTTACTAAAGATTCAGGAGCTAAAAGTTCGTCAAGGTCCAGACCTGCTGCAGAGCTTGATCAAGTACTTCCAAGCTCAGCTTAAGTATGTTTAAATAAAACTTAAATGAAACTTAAAGAAATTGGTTGTTTGCGGTTGTGTGCTGTTGAGTTGTGCCTCTGCTAAACACTGCTGTTCTGTTCTCAGTTTTTTCCAGGATGGGCTGAAAGCTGCAGAAAGTCTTGGTCCATTTGTGGAAAAGTTAGCAGCCTCTGTACAAACGGTAATAAACCTGTGTGTGTGTGTGAGAGAGAGAGAGAAAATGTATGTGAGTTGGCTTTGAATCTTGAATCTGGCATCTGTCAGAAATATTAGAGCATAGATCTTGTCATTGTTTTGCTAATCTTGTTTTTTTGGATGACACATAGGAGCAGACACATACACTTACATTGATACCTTCTAAATTTTGTCTTCTGAAGTGAGTCATGACTGATGAAGTTCTAACATTGTAAAATATAACCTTAACTTTTTAATATAGAACATGATCACTGTCATTGAGTTTAGATCTTACTCTAATAAAGTCTCATTCTTTTATATTTATGGCTGTATTTGATATTATGGGTTTGTTAGAGGGCAGGCCGGGACATGTAGAACAGAAACTGAAATGACTGCTGTCTTGTGAGACGAATAATCTGAGTAACAATTCTGATGTGAGTTTTACCTGTTTTAACCTGTTGTCTAACTGAATCATAACGGCTGTTTGCTCACAACAGGAAGTAAAATGCAAAAAAGAAATGACTACAGTCTTTCTTTCAGAATGGAATTATGAAAAGATAGAAGGAAGCTGTTGGAAATTGGTTGGAGAAAGTGGGAATAGAATTTGGAAATTGTACTGAGGGCCAAAGCCATAATTTCAGAATTGTAACTGGCTTTCAGCAATAAATGATGCCAGATTATTTGTTTTGGGACTAGGCTTCATTACAAAATGAGAGTATGTGTTCCATTTGCTGTCATTCTACTGATTTGAGGTTTATATAGCAACAGAAGAACATTGTAAGTTATTTGGACTTTTGTAGTCTTGAACTCCAATCAAATGTGCTTTGTGGTGATGGGCGTAGCTAATGTTACTCACAGGGTAGGCCAGTCACAAGGCGTTAAACCCTTCCTCACTTTACTATGATTGGTTCACAGGTTCGCCATGAACAGGATGAAGAAGCTAAGCAGCTCTCCCAACTGCGTGACTGTCTCCGAACGCAACTGCAGGTGGATGGGAAAGAGGTTAGTTTGAAAAAAGCTCCCAGAATGCACCACACTGCTTGAAAGTATTTACTGCAAGACAAAAGGTCCCATCTGTCCAACTTTTTTATAGTGTGTAAGTCTTTTGTGGAAAAGGTAAGCATACAAGCCGCAATGAACATATACAAGACTGCTTATGTGTTAGTATTGGGAAAAAAATGTTAGTTCAAATCAAACTAAAACGGTTTCCAGAGTGCCCCACTATGGTTAAACGTATGCATTTAAAACATGGAAAAGATGATGATAATGATGATGATGAATGTTGTTGTAGGATCTTCTAAACAAGAAGAACGCTGGTCATGGATACAGCATCCATCAGCCTCAGGGCAATAAGAAATATGGCACAGAGAAATCAGGCTTTCTTCTTAAGAAGAGTGTTGGGTAAGTAAGGAAGAATGTTCTGATAACCTTCTAAGCATTGCTAACTATCACAGCTCTGCAGTGTTTGCTGTGCTATTTAACTTTAACCCAAGAGCAGAATAAATAAAGAATGATGTAGTTGTAGCCCTGAGAGGATCATGGATAACAGATAGTTAACAACATTGGGATTCATTTAGAGCTCTGAGTCTGTGTTCTGGCCCACAGATAGAGTGTGTGTGATTCTGATTAAGAGAATGGATGAGATTCTGTGTGTGCCACAGATGTTCTGTATTAAGTGTGCTTTGGATTCTATAGTCTTTCACTCTGTTAGAACCTCTGAGCCCAACCTCTGGCTTTGGGACACACACACACATGCAAGCCCCTATCCAAACAAACTATATGGATTAATCATTGTGCATTAAAATATGTTAATCTTACAATTTCTACTGTTTTTAACTTGACAACTGCCAGATCTTTTTTTTACATCTACTTAAAACTACTTTTTATTTGTACTAACAAAAAAATTACAGTATTTATAAGGTAAAGAACATTTTCATTGTTGTTTGTAGGAAAAAAACAGTAGAACAAAACTTACTGCTTTTGTTTAATGTTTATAATGTTTTCTGTTATTTCATGTTTTAGGATCAGAAAAGTTTGGCAGAAGAGGAAGTGTGGGGTTAAATATGGATGCCTCACCATTTCTCATAGCACGGTGAGATTTAAGAGTCTCACACACAATGACTCGCAACACCTTCCATTTAATTTGATATATAGTCAATAGTTCTGGTCTCCTAATTGACAAGCAGTGTTCTGGTTAAGCACATATAAGTGTTGACCTTTGGTTTTGGTTTGGAACTGGTCTTGTTTTTAAAGCACAAACAAGAAACCCTGACAGAATATTAATATGAACTTTAAATGTAAGTTAATATTAACTTTTTGTTTAGAGAACTGTTGTAAGCAACAGCACTGGCTTGTGTGATTCACAAATATTACCTTGACAGTAGTAATGACACACAAAAAGTTTAAAGTGATTCCATTATTTAAATCTTTAAAGGCCTGCAATAACATTTTCTATTGGTTTGTTGTTTATTTGTGGTGTCCTTTTAGAACCACAAAACATACAGTGTGTTTCACCTGCATTTACCGTCATGGTCAAAGAATGAAACTTTCACTGGTTTTGCTTGTGTGTGATCACTTAAAGCACTTTTTAAGAGCACATTCAGTGTTAAAGCTCTCTCTTTCTCTCCCTCCCTTGTTCTCTCTCTTGCTCTCTCAGATCAACAGGCCACCAGCAAAGCTGAATCTTCTGACCTGTCAGGTGCGGCCTAACCCTGAGGAAAAGAAAACATTCGATTTAGTTACACGTAAGTTGATCTTTGACCTCTGACCCATTTTTTATGCCATGATATGAGAGTAAAGGCTGTTCAGAATGCAATGTAAGCTTACTAAATTGAATTCTGAATATTGTACTTAAATATATTAACTAGTAAACTTTAAATAAATGGAAATACACATTCCTTGTGTGAGCAAGCACACTTGGCAATAACTTTGATTCTGATAGTATTACCCAAATACCAAATTCAATATGCCTGCATTGCAAACACTTTAACAGAGATTAATTTGATTTGTGTAAACAATGTTAACAGTGTGTGATGCATTCTGGATAATCTGACCTGAACCAAGCATGTTAAAACAGGCTATCTGTGTAATTTATGTAGGTGTGCAGAGGTATGTAAATAAATTACAGCGCTTGTAACGGGTATATGAGGAAATAAAGGTGTAATGGGTGTCCTGCCGTGGCCTGTTGTTTTCGTTTCATTTCCTGTGGTTCAGGAATTTTTCCGACATCTTCTGCATAGAATTCCACTGAAGCCTGCCCGCACTCTCTGATTATCTCTGCCATTTCCCTACAGACAATCGCACATACCATTTTCAGGCCGAGGATGAGCAGGAATGCATGATGTAAGTCTACACACACACACACACACACACACTCTTACCCCATGTACTGGATCTATCACATACTGCAAAGCAACATGTCTAGACATGCAGAAGTTTCCAAACCTGCTCCTCAGGATGAGAAAGCGATAATAAACTGAAGATTAAGTAGATGCATCTGGTTCTCACTGGTATTTAGTTGTAGATGTAGTGATATGAATTCACCTGTTTAGTAACCTGTATCTCTCCATCTGTTTTCATGTAGATGGGTGTCTGTTCTTCAGAACAGTAAGGAGGAGGCACTGAACACGGCTCTCGGTGGAGATCCGCTTCAGTTTCAGGACAGTGGTCTGCAGGAACTCGTCCGAGGTGTCATCTCAGGCCTGAGAAACCTGCCTGGCAATGAGGCCTGCTGTGACTGCGGAGCTCCAGGTCTCATTGAGAGATGCTAACACATTGCACCAACAGATATACTGTTGGGGTGTCAGTGGCAAATGTAAGATGGTACTAAAACAAGTTTTTGTTCTTTAGATACCACCTGGCTCTCCACCAACCTGGGCATCCTCACCTGTATTGAGTGTTCAGGAATCCATCGCGAGCTCGGAGTACATCAGTCACGCATACATTCACTTACTCTTGATGTGCTTAGCACCTCTGAGCTGCTGGTAAAGACACACACACACACACACACACACACACACACATACATACACAGACCATTTGGTCTTTATTTTATACACTTTTTATTACCCTTTATGACTTGATGTCTTGCTGTTAACTGAGATTACTCAGCCATTTATCCTTCAGTTGTTTATCATTGACCGGTAAAGCTAATGGTTCTCTGGTGTTTTTGCTCATTTATCCTTGAACTAACCTGAACTTGGCCATAATCATCTGAGACTGACTCAGCAGTTACTCACTAATGACTCACTTTCACTTCTTCTGTGCATGTTTATGAAAACTTTTCACCTCTCTATAGTAAGCAGATGTTTTTCTACGCATAAGTACATCTGCATTAACAAATGTAATTTGCAGTTAGTAGTGTCAGGCTGACAGTCTGTAAACAGTCTAAGTAAAAACAAAAATTGTTTTTAACCTGTCTGTGATGTTTATTGGTTGTGTTGTTCTTTTGGTTAACAGTTGGCAGTGAGCATTGGAAATGCCAAGTTTAATGACATCATGGAAGCCAACTTACCTAATGATGCAATCAAGCCCCTCCCAAAGAGTGACATGTAATTCCTATTGCACAATTTACACATATAACTTTGTGTTATTCTTGGAAGAAAAATACATTTTGTTGCTTCTCCAGTCACTCAGTCATGACTTGACAAGCTCAGTTTGTCTGTTATAGGACAGCGAGGAAGGAGTACATTGTGGCGAAGTACGCAGAACGGCGTTACATCCTACCAAGGGAGCACTCTGAACCGCACCGTGTGTACGATACCGTGAGGAGCAAAGACCTCACATCATTGCTGCAGCTTTATGCAGAGGGAGCGGACCTTTCTAAACCAGTGGCCACACTTGATGGACAGGCAAGGCCACCCTCCACACGCATAATAGCCACACCCCCAACACTGCCACAGCCACACCCCCAACACTGTGCCGAACGCCACTCAAAGTACCAGATTTAACACTGATGTAAAAAAGGGGGTGTGAAATTACGCGATAACAAATCACTGACAATAAAAGAAAGTGTTCTCCCTGTTTGCACGTTCAGACGATAAAGGGTGTAAATCTAAGTATGTTTCTTCTGTGTTGCTTCACCAGTTAGAAGATTGCTTCATATGGTTTACTGTTGTTTTGAAGCTTAAGAGATGCGTCATTTGTCAGATTCCAAATGTCACAATCCGTCTTTCTTCCTCCCTGTTTCATGTTTAATATACATAAGGATTCAGGTCCAGTAAGGGTTTGGTGTGGGCGGGGCTTCCCAGCCTGATGCCTCACAATGCATCACATTGTCACTTTATTACATTGTGTGTGATACCATAAGAAAAACCTGTAAAATAATTTAATAAAAATACACAAATTCATAAGTATAAATAACTTCTCAAGATTTGAAAACATGCTGTCAGTTCTGAGTGGATTTCTTGAGGGGTTTTAAAGATGAATAGCTTTTAAAGACGTCTGTCAGTAATGTGAGAGACTTCCTGAGGTGCAGTCGAGTGGATGTTTTTAATTTCACTGTGATGTGTTTGAAGTGAGTAATCAGACGCCTGAGATCAGTTAGCAGTCAGACGTCATCAATCTCACAGTGTTCTGTATCTATCTCTGCCTCTCTCTGTAATTCTGTATTTCCTCTCGTTTTCATCTCTACTCAGATATTTGTTTTCAGCCCACTCAGGAAATGAACACAAGCTGTGTAATGGCTTTATGTGATTTGGCTTCAGTCTGTATTATTCTAGGTCAGACATGTATGATGCAGTCAGTGGCTGAAACACACACACTCACACATTTATTCTTTAGATCTGTGTGGTGATGGCATAATAAATAATAGCACATTTGGTTTTCTGAGTGGCAGGTCAGCGGCAGCCGGTAGTTCATCTTGTTTATTTCCTCTGTCTTACAGGACCTGAAGGAGACTGCTCTTCACTTAGCTGTGCGAATGGCAGAGAAAACATCTCTGGCACTGGTGGATTTTCTTGCTCAAAACTGGTGAGAGAGTCGTTTAATGTCACGGCTCTATCAGTCCCCTGTAACTTCCATCAGCCGACCTGTATGTGTGTGTGTGTTTTCAGCGGCTGCTTGGAGAAGAAGACCGCAGAGGGAAACACAGCTCTACATTACTGTGCACTTTACAACAAATCAGAGTGTTTAAAACTGCTGCTCAAAGCAAAGGCTGTGCTGCATACAGGTATATAATCACACACGAATTGATGTTTTGATTGGGTGGATAAGTGGGACTTATGGTAGATTCAAGTTATTCATTGTACATTCAATTGTTCTCTGGGAATCGAACCTGCAACCTTTGCACTGGTAACTTGCAAAGGTAATTTAATCTTGTGGAAGTGACTAAATGATGCACAACTACAGCCTCAGCTAAACTGCTTCATCTCCAGTAATTCATGGAGAGCTAAGACTTTGTTTTATTTATTCTGCCCATCTTTTTTACACTTCCATTGTTGTGATTGTCTATCAGTGAACTCTGCAGGTGAGACAGCTCTCGACATTGCCAAGAGACTGCAGCGCACACAGTGTATTGAACTGGTGAGTATTATATTGTCTACAAATGAAAGAAATCTTACTCAAGTCAAGCTTCATTGACTTGTGCAGAACTTTGTTTGCATGTGAAGAGTATTTGTGGAGAGATTGTTTCCATATTGACTTAATTGTTTCCTGTTTAATATCCTGCAGTCTCGTATGACATTGTTTTCATAGGGATCGTTCCCGCTCCCCTCTGAATTTAAGTGTCATTATTACATGAAGGAAACGGATCATAAACAATAATTTAAACCTAAAATTTGAGATTTTATTTAATAAGCTCCATACTTTTTTTAGCTACTCTTATGAATAAGTAGTGTGAAATATCACTGGTTAATGTCTTTGTGTGTGCGTGTCTTGTTTTTCTGCCGTTAGTACAGTGATAGAAAAACAGACATTATAAAGTCAAGTATAAATGTCATTTTGTCTATGGAAAATCCCCACAAAGCATAGAAATCTAATGTGTGTGTGTGTTTGTGTGTGTGTGTGTAGCTGGAGTTGGCCCACAATGGGAAGTTTAACTCTCAGATTCATGTTGAATACATGTGGGAAACACCACAGGACATGTATGACAGTGAAGATGATCTGGATGGAAGGGTCTGTAATAACATTATTCTCACCATTTGTATTAAATATTTATGTGTATTAAATATATAATCAATGTATTTGTGTGTATGGTTAAAGTATGTTTAGGTTTAGCAATGTTATATTGCTTATTAAATAGTACAAATGTATGTATACAGGTCCTTCTCAGAAAATTAGCATATTGTGATAAAGTTCATTATTTTCTGTAATGTACTGATAAACATTAGACTTTCATATATTTTAGATTCATTACACACAACTGAAGTAGTTCAAGCCTTTTATTGTTTTAATATTGATGATTTTGGCATACAGCTCATGAAAACCTATCTCAAAAAATGAGCATATCATGAAAAGGTTCTCTAAACCAGCTATTAACTAATCATCTGAATCAACAAATTAACTCTAAACACCTGCAAAAGATTCCTGAGGCTTTTAAAAACTCCCAGCCTGGTTCATTACTCAAAACC
>JBAJNP010002347.1:0-49185 GCA_036877545.1 Yasuhikotakia modesta
TTATAAGCCGACAGATAATCTGAAAATAAATGACAATGTTAGTGAATTATGTATGTTTGAGAAGTCTAGGGTGACCTTCACACTATTAGGAAACATTCTCTGTTATTTTGACTGAGATAATTACAGTGCATCCAAAACATCATCTTCAGTTTTCATGGTTGTCTTCCTCTAATCTCTCAACAGAGGAAACAATGAGTTTTCATGTGGAAGACTCAGACTGGCACATGTTAAGTGTTTGTGTGTTGTACCATGTGTAGGGCCCAGAATTTAGTGTGACAACTATCACTCACAAAACTACTCACCCTAAACCATGACTGTGGTCGAGAGAAACTAGTCATCTGGGCTTCTCAACTGTTTCTCATCATAAATACTTCAGGCTTAAAAACGTATTTAACATCCAGCCGATGATGAAAAATGCCAATCGGTTTAACTAAACTGACTTAACTAAAACCACATTCACACTGCAGTTGAAACAGTTGTCACACCCCTTCTGAGTTCTGATGTCATTCTGTACACTCAAGAATTCAGCACAGGCAAAATCACTTTCTAAAGAGGTTGGTGGTGGTGAGCACACTCTTTGTTGGTTCTAGTTCAAGTTCAAGTTCATTTTATTTATAGAGTGCTTTTCACAATGGTACATTGTCACAAAGCAGCTGTACAAACATAAGCAAAATAGCAAAAGATGAAGTGCTAAAAATTAGGTTCTAGATGAAGGTTCTAGATGAAGTGCTAAAAATTACTGGTGCAAATTTATGTACAAAGTTTTGGTTTGCAAATTGTTCCACCGTTTCAACCAGCCATGCGTGCCTGCAGCAACACATCGGTGTGATATAAAGAGCACAATTCACAACAACACTGATTGTCCAATCAGAAAGCAGGGTCGAATCTATTTATTTTATAAATGGCCACTGATTGGACTGTCAGAGAGAATTCTACATAAATAATCTATGACACTTTCTGAATACAGTTCCGAGTTACTGAGTTCACATTCCCATCACACCCTCCCGAACCTCAGCCTTGAGTTAGAGACCTGCCTCTCTCCCCAGACACGACAAAGTCCATTTATACTGGAAAGCAGCTCAGCTGTACATTTCATTGTTGGAGTCCCAGGCCGGCGCAGTGCTTCACTTCAATAATCCATTTACACTGGAATTGCATTTCTGCTCCTGCGTGATTAATAGATTTACTTTCTCCCAGGACGGACAAAACTGTTTTCTTTCCTCCATACTTTGCCCCAGCATGTTTCCGTAATGGAAAACCCAAAAATCATTCATTGAAAACTGAAAAAAACACACACAGCATCGACGGCAGGAAAAGACATTTCTGACAGCCTGGCGGCGGATGCGTCATGCCATTCTCTAGAAAATAACATCCTCTGTTCTGCAGTTGCTATGGCCAACACATGCCATAAAGTGAATGAGTGTGCTCTGACGCTAATTGGTATGAATCCTTTCATGATACATTGACACCCTTTGAGGTGAGATTTGCATCTGTATACTTCGCTGTTGCCATTCGTCTTATTTCTGTGCTTATTACTGAGAGTTGCGTCAGTAGCCAGAGCAAAAATGCAAAAGTGTTCCAGTCTTTAACCCAAATGCATTCCTGCTGATAATCACTGCATAATAATAAATATCATGTTTTGAAATAGCCTATACATTAATTTAATACAGTAGTATTACCTTTAAATGAAGAGTAATTGGTTTTCCTAATGAATGCTCAGAAATAAATTACTATAATAATGATAGAGTCTAAGCTGTTAAAAACATTCAACGAACTGAAGCGTTTTGGCTTAAAAAAATGACAGTACCATGTAGGTTTAGTCATACCACATATTACACAGTGTAGTTTTCTCTAATAATAAATTCAAAATATTAAAATTAAGAATGTGGCCCTTGAGTTTTCCAAAAATTAGGGCAGCAAATAATAAACAGGAAAATAAGAACACGTCCGGGAAACGAGCCGGCCTTGAACCCAAGACGCCCACACGTGTAGGAGCGCATGTGCTAACCGCTACACCGTGGGTCTAACAAACAGGACATTTAATTGTGCACAGCTCTTATATTTCCCATGGAAGGTATCTGCAGTCTGTCTTCACCACCCACAGTCCGTATGTACAGCAACCGCTCTGAAAGCAACACAAATCACCATGCTGTCTATAACCAGTCGGGCTGCAGAGATGAAGGAGATAACTTAACTTGGCTACTGTTTGAGGCATCCATTATTAAATGCAGGGACTATATAACACAAGACGCTGCATTCATCACTGTGTGACGAGCATAGCTCACCGCTCCGCAGCTGACAGGGGGCGACCCGCTTCGTTTTCTTGGATGTGAGCGAAGGAGGGTGTGGACGCAACTGGCTAGTGAGGTCTTGCGCAGCTCCCTTCTGCGAAAGCGGCTTAATGGTCTCTGGCTGTTGGTCAATTATTCATAGACGGTGCTGGAGCTTTTTGCATGGTGGTGGACTTTCTAAACCTAGATAACAGAGCCTTTAGCTACGTGCCTTCAGAATAAGTGCTATTGGTTGGTCTCTCCTGTATTGTCCAGAGACAGCCAAGGTCCACACAGGGTGGTGAGCCATTGATCACTACAACCCCCCCGAAAAATGATAGGAACCCAGCACTAGCAGATCTAAGTGAGGAAGCTTCAAGAAGCAAAGTGTTGCGAGCTAAATTAACAGACCTGTAGCTGCACGCCCCCTCAGGGATGAAGGGCAGGGGCAGTGTTTATCACCAGCCACTAGGGCCCTGCAGGCTCCCCTCTGTGTAAAATCATATCAGTGGCTTCACTGAAATGAGCTACAATGGTTTAAATCCCCTCAAGGGCTGCAGAAAGATCACGTCTTGATCTTGAGCCAGCATGTCAGTCTGACTGACCCCGAGGAGAGCAGAGGCATCTATGAGTCCTGCTGGACATACATGCATGCATGCGCATTGASCATTTACTGTATATCTATTTGTGTGTGTGTRTATTATGTGTTTGTGTGTGTGTGTGTATTTTATGTCTTTGTGTGTGCGTGTGTGTGTGCACGATATGAGCTGTACTGAGCTGCACAAACAGAAGTTTTATTTGTTTGAAATTCAAAAATTTGACTGAAATTCAACAGTGGCTGCAACACTTAGACAAGAATCAACATGTTTAAGAAAGGGAATCTAACGCTACTGTCTGGACAACAGAGAAGAAAGGATTGCCCTCTTCTCCATCGACTCATCCATCTCTTAATCTCTCTCCAGAGAACCCGGTTAGAATCTCAAGCTTCCCATCAGCCATGAGGCTGCAGTAGTGCTCGCTTATCGCTCATTACAGATTTTTATGGATAAACAAAGCGGCCATCCAACCCTTCACAGAAACCTCAAATGACAGGAACAGAGACCCCATCACCAGAGGGTCTCACTAATTTAACTGGGTGGCCTGAGTGGACCTCCTGAGTGCTTGCTGGAGCAGACACAGGAGACACAAGGAGCACTCAGGACTTGCTCCAGGGCAATGTGGCAGAAGAACAAAGGTAAAATACCTGTTGAAGTCACCACAGATCCTTCTGAGAGGTTTTGTGGGCCACATAAATCTTCATAAATCCCTATTAAGGCTGGAGGGCCTGAGAAAGCAGCGGTTGAAGGCATTATCAACATTATCAGTGCTGCAGTGGTTGTGGTGACAGATTGAGACTTATTTGTCAGTAGAATTGAAAAGCTCTTGCAGTTAAAAACATTGATTCTTACATTTTCCTATGAAACGGTGCTTCGCTATACGGTTGGTAAAATGTTCTGGGTGGTTGCCAGGGTGTTGCTATGACACTGATATGGTGTGCTGGGCAGTTGCTACTGTATATGGGTACTATGGCATTCTGAGTGGTTGCTAGGGTGTGTGTTCTGACTGGTTTCTAAGTGGTTTCCAATAATTTACTCCTTTCATTTTCCATTCAACAAAACAGTTTTAATAAGTCATGATACAAACATCCACTTCTTACCCATTCAGTGGCTGTAATGATACTATACGCTGTGGGTTTAAAAGTAACAGTGTTCACAACCTGAGGTGTCCTTAACTCATCTATTTCCCTTACAAAATCGACAAAATCTATGCGCTGCTTTTAATTGGCTGCCCTTTCAGCTTCCATCTGTATGTTCCTCAGAAGAGCATAAAAACAGCAGTTGCCAATATCACGCTCCATTATTAAGTGCAGTTCTGAAACAGCCCCATCACAACACACGCAGATACAAGGAGACTCTTATCTTATTTTTCATTAGCCTGTTCCTAATACCAAACTCTTGCCTGCTTAAAGAACGTCCATCTTAAAATAAAACTATCGCTTCTGTCAAAAAGTAATTAAGGTTCTTAAGGAAAACATCAAAATTACAGGCCAGACATATTTGAAAAATGAGAAAGATTTCTTGCACCCTCTGACCAGAACTTATGTTATGTTATTAAAAATGTCTACCTCAATTCTAAAACAGCCACCAGACAGAAGCAAGTTCAGTGATGAAACTAGCCTGACTCATGTGACCTCTGTGTTTTAGAGACTTCTATGACTTCTGAGGGCCACATGTTAAATACCTAATAAATCACGAACCATTCGACCCATGCTTTGTAGTTTGGATATTTCTTCACTTCAGAGCCGCTAACGTTGTTCTGTTCTTGACTATGTAACTCCCAAAAGTGCAGTAACAGATTAAGGGAGGGAAGCGTTTGAGCTGGGCTGAACAAAAGACTAAATGAAAGCCCTAAATTAAGAAATGATGAAATATAATGAGCTCATGTGGGAGTCTTTGGGAATTACACATCTATCTTTCCTACTGGAAAAAAGCATTGTGGTTCCAACGTGTAACAACATGTTTTTTTGCAGCAGGAATGTTGCCTGTTAACATGCCCTTGTGTTTGATCTATTCAGCGTATATTAGACCAGAGTAGCGATTAGCCTCTTAAGTGTTTTAAAAGCTGCAACACAGCGCATTGTGGTTAAACCGATCTAAACACAACTGCTCCCTGGAGATCAAGCTCATATCTACCAGAAATAAAAGGAATATTTCAATGGACAGTGAGAAATTTACAGTTTGACAGAACGAGAGTCACCCACACACACCTGGACAACTGCACAAAGGTACACACACATATACATAAACACAGTTTGCTATGGCAACAAGGGTTTTTAAGGACACCAAAATGTCTGAGACTAATGCACCTGGTGACATTAACTAGATAAGATATGTGATAAGAGCTCCGGTTGCCCACATGGCTCATCAGTCCAGGACAGGTATTCTGGAATGAAACACTTTTCAGGGTTAGTTAAGAACATTATTTTGGCATGATGCTTACATCAACGTGCAACAGATTCATTTCATTCATTCAACAAAACAGCCTACAGGTCATTGGCACTTACTTGGAGAGAGACACGCCTCCTACTTTCCCAATGAGCTCCTCATGGTGCAGAACTGCATCATTCCAAGGAATGTTCAGGAATTTTAGGAGCGTCCTCATCCACTTCTCTGGGTGCAGGACGAGCTGTTCGTAGTGCACAGGTAGGCACTTGTCAGCTGCCTCTATGCATTGTGTGTACATTGTCTCTATGGCCCGGTTCCACTTTGTTAGGCAGTCCCGATAGCTACTTAAGTCAAACCCGGCGATAGTGACCTTGCGGGAGATCATGGAGTGGACAGAAGCCCTGCCGTCACGGATCATAAGGATAAACTTGGCGTGAGGGAAGATTTTAGCCAGATAGGAAAGTGACTTCAGGGCAAATGGGTCTTTATTACACAGATAAGTGGCTGGCTCCCCATGCTTTACTATGATCTCCAGCAGGAATGCCTGCATGGCAGAGTCCAAGACCTCATCGGTCACTCCAGCCTCGTCCAGACGCATCTTCTCCCTTCCAGAGCGGCTCCACATCTGCTTCATGGCCAGAATGCGAGGAATGACGCGGGTCTCTTCCCCACACCGTACGTCGGGATGCGCATCCAGCATGGCCCGCATTAGAGTGGTACCACTGCGGGGGACGCCACCGATAAAAACAAGTGGCATGTCTTTATTGTAGATGAATGGGTTGCTGAGGTTCTGGCCTGTACGTAGGGTTGTGTGCAAGCTGCTCAGAAGCGGTTGGCTGCGTTCCTCGACCCGGTGGTGACACTCCATGGCGTGCCTCCCCAAATAGAAGACCGTGACGGAGCTGATGACCAGGCAGGCCACTAGTAAGTTCTGCTTCAGTTTGCCGATCATCTCAGGGGCTGGCTGAGGAACCAGGGGTGGACTGAGACAGGGGAAAGATCAGAAAAGGAGGGTGATCGGGTGAGGTACGTGGTACGTCAAACACTCAGCGCTCAGGACTGGTTGTGATGGAGCGAGCAGAGGCTGGGACCTGCCGCAAGCAGCACCCGTTGAGTACCTGGCTCCATCAGGCCTGAAAAATACAACAGGACAGGGTTCCATTATCCGCTCAACATCATATAATTATAGCGATTGTGAAGGCTGAACTCAGCTATTGATCAAACGCCAACCCTGCAAACACATTTCCAAAAGCTAAATGAATACTACTGGTGGCTAAAAAAATAACAACAACACTGTCAGCAAGACTATAAAAAGCATCAGACAACATATTGGACAATAAGCAGAATTGTGTTTTAAAGGAGGATGTTTGCGGGAGTCTGAAATCAGAGACAGATCTGGTCAGATATCTTCAGATTGACTCATGTTTCCTCCCACACTTAGAAGCTCATTTCCACCACCAACATGATGTATGACCTTGCAGTCTTTAATCTGCGCTGAGCGACACAATTTTAAGAAGTGGGCGGCCAACTTGACAAAAAAGCAGCAATCATAAAACTTGACCGCACTGTTTTGGCTCTGCTGTTTTGGGCATGTTGCCGGGCTTTTCCTGTGCTATTCTCTGACCCGAGTACTGATGTGTCTGCAACACTGCAATTTAAACACTGGTTAAAGTGACTCAGCTAGTCAGAATCCCTGCAAATCGTGATGTAAAGTAGATGTTTACATTGTCTAAACAACGTAGGGTTTGCTGGTGGTTGCCAAGGAGTTGCTATAGGGGTTGCCAAGATATTCTGGGTGGGTTTCAGTGTATTGCTTTGTGGTTGCTAGGGTGTTATAAGCAGTTGTAAGATGGCTTTTGTGGTGTTCTGAATTGTTGCTTTAGCACAGATATGTTATAGCAGTAACAATATAAGTTTAATTCTTAAAATTTGGAATGTTTTTTTTGCCAAAAAAAGTTTCTAGGTGGTTGCTTACCTACAGTAAATCTATACAAGACTGTAGTCCCTAAATATGACTAAATATAGTTCTTATCATTCAGTGTATGTCTATGGGATTTTTTCATCTATTTCATTACCCCCTTGGCAAACACTTTTCTCAGCATATCGCACAATCATTTATGTCTGTAGCACAATATAATATAATCATAATAATCCATAACCAATAGCAAAAATAACTCTTTACTACCTCCTTTACTGCAAATCTTAAATGCTATTATAACAGTCAGATACATGTAGACAAATGGGCTGATTCCCACAACAGCTTGAACACAACTATTTAAAACACAAAAGGTCAGCCACAGTTACAACTACATCAACTAATAACGCATCAAGGGAACAAAATGTGTGTAGAGGTTGAAACCACTTTCTCCAGTGTATTCACAGGTTTTCAAAAGCCATGGGACCCTCTCAAGCTGGTACTCACAGGCACAATGAACCACCCGGGAACCCGGCCAACACTGTGACCCGAGACACCTGAACTTGGTTCCACTGGGCATAGATTTCAGGATGCTGGTGATGATAAAGTGACCTGTAATGGACACAACTCCATCTATGTCCAGATAAAGAAGATAAATTAGGTTGACCATTCATCACTGTTCTCAAGAAGTTCTTAAAGAACTGATATTATATTACACTGCAACCTACATTACATAAAAACCCACTTCTGTGGACATAATTACCACCACAAAGGCACTTATATGTAGTCATAGTCACCCAATCAGATTCAGAGACTGTGGAGAGTCTACCAACGCTGCAGATCTGGACCTTGTTTTCATTCACATCAAATTAAACAGAGAGAGCGAGAGAATGAGAGATTATTTCTATTTAACAGTGGAAGGTGTTCATGTGTACTAAAGGACGACACCTCCAAACCTTTACAATTCTTAGGCAAACTGACTCTGCCCACCAACAAACGCTCACTCACAAACAGATGTTCCCATGGTTGTTACATAATTACTGTACACATTACGCTGTAAAGTACTGTAATCCAAAGACCAACTAATGCATGATTGTCTCAGCACTGCTAACATCTACAAATTTATAACCATTGTTATGGGAACTTTAGGCCCAGTGGAAGTGTTTTATTTGAACCAATAGATAATATGTAATTTCCACCCTGTCATTTTAATTCGGTTTTAATAAAAACAGCTCCAGGGTCTTAATTATCGAACTTCATAACAGCTTCATTTTTATTTTTTGCAAGCGATATTGATTTTTCTTGGTTTATGAGTTGCTTTATTGACTGGTAAACAAGTACAATAACAACAACCTTCCAACAATCTTCCACGATACATTGTTTATCATATTCCTGACTTTCTGAATGAAATTCAAAACAAAAACTCAAAAATCTTCCAATGTTATTCCAACAATCTTATGGTTTAAGCTGATATAAATGTGTCAGAACTGCTCTTGTAAAAACGTGACATTCCAAGAATGTGCCAGAACGTAAAGCTATCTTTCAAGGTCTGTGCAGGTTTGCTTTGATAGAGGCCTTGTTTGTGATGTGCTTCTACAGTCTTCTACAGTACTGACAGATGGTAAACGAGAATTGCCCACCCAGAATCCTTTGTGTAATGCATGAAGCCCCCCACAGGATAAAGGGATTCAAGAACATCTCTCTAAAATGTGTCACAGGATGAGTCATGGTTTCACCCTCTAGCCTTCATGTCTACGTCGAAGCCTCCTAATAAACCTTCCTAAACCCGTCTAATTTATTCCACAGAGGAAAAGCGGATCACAATTGTGGCTAACACATAAGCTGAGTGGGATGTTGTAGAGTTTAGAGGAAATCTCTTGAGAAAACAACATCACTAGAACACACTGAACAAACGGGACGGCGCGGCAAGGTAAAACGCCGGGTCTGTTGTTTACATTCATTTTAAATTCACTGATATAAAACAAAAAACTCTCCAAGATGCAAATCAGGCAACACTACAGAATAAGAGCCTCACGGCTGATTTATAACTGCGGTTAAGCAACGTTTGGTGTCTCGTTTCACATTTGTGAAAGTGAGAACAAGAAGGTGTTGATATTAAATGAATAGAGTCTCCACACTTCTGTTACAGATACCCTCAGCTGGATCCATCATTGATCTGTTTGGGAATCCTCTGCAGACCAGCTCTGAAACCAGACAACAGCAACACTTAATAATGAGAAGAAGAGTCTGAGAAGGACATGGATTGGGTCTCGCTACACTGAGGGGGTCTTCTGGAATGAGGAACATATGTTTGCTTTGGGCTTCTTCTTGTCTTGTTTATTTCTTGCCAGCTGAATGCTGAAAACTACAAATCTGCAATTCATTCTGCACCGTTCTGACAACAGCAATATCAGGAAAACTGTGAAAAACCATTTTACACCCTCCATACAATATAGCTAATAATGGCCAAATCTAAAAGACAAGATACCGCAGGGTTACAGACACAGTATAAAGCTACACCAGTCAAAGCTTTTGTAATTTGTATTATCAGTTGACCTTTGGCTAATGTGAGATTAGCAGTATTGATCAATAATCATGCTGGGCCCCTACAAATTCCATAAATATAAGCATTAAACATTTGTCACTTTGGCAATGCTAATTGAAAAAATATTGACGCATATCAGTGAAACCCAGATGAAGGAGTTTACACAATTAAACAGTATTTTAAGTATTTCCTCTACTAAACAATTAGTTTGCCTTAAAGCCAAAATTGGACAAATTGTCTGGTACTTAAGTAGCACAAGAATTGCAACAGACAACAGAGTGACAGAGGAAAGACTGACAATTCAGATAACAAGATCAGAAATCACTGATCCTTCCTGAGAAAGGTTCAATTTGGACCTCTCAACACACACTTCAGTAAAGACACCCCTGAACATGAAATCCAGCACCTGTGCTTGAACGAGCAACAGATAAAGTGAGCGGGATACTTTTCATTTCAGACATAAGGGCTTTTGTTCATTGGCCGAGATGTGGATGAAAATGTTGCTGCAGAAAACAGAACCGTACAATCATCTGAGGTTGACAAGCACGTGTCAATGGACTCTCTGAGCATTCACAAAAGATATAAAAGAAGCTACTGGGTCACATGTCAGTCCTTTTTATAAGAGTCACGCACCTCCACCCCGTTCCACCTGTGGCATTACAAGTTTAGGTTTAACGCACCTATTTCAACTTTTAAAAACAGCTGTAATGGGTTTAAGGAAGATTTAACGGGCACTAAACATGCCAGAGATGTTTCACTGAAGCAAAAACATAACATATGGGTGAATGTGATTATATGATTTCTCAATCAGGGCTGAAGCAAGACTGGAATATTTCATTCCTTCCAGCAGGAATGACAAACAGTGACTATAAACTGCGGTGCACTACACCACATTTTAATGAGGTTACTTGGGTTCCAAAACAAATTTAATGCAATAACAAACAAACCTCATATTGGTCTCTGACAGTGTCAACTAATCTAACATTCAAATGCAACAACCGTTTTACATCTAAGATTTGCAAAGTGCAGTTCTGAAAAGCTGAAAGTGCCAATTCAACCAGCCACAAAATGCACAAAACCTCAGGAGTAATTTAGTATAGTTAGTTTATATAGGTCTAGTTTAGTTATAATTTAGGTTTATATTGAACATCATAGATGATGATCAGCCGCCTTTAAGCAAAACATATAAATCCTTACTGCCTTCTACTAACTGGATCAGAACCACAAAACATGGTCAGATCCTCACATGAAGGTGTTTGTGTTTCCAAATGTGGAAAGTCCATAATACACATTTCTGTACACAACTGTGATTACGTAAAGAAAAGCCAGATCAATACACAAGGACTATGTTTCTCCCTCATGAATCCGCTTTCAATTAAGTTTTTCTAAAAAAATGGTAAAATACTTTTAAAATAAAACGTATAAAAAATAAAATTAAACGTAAATAAGACCCAAACTTTCCCCTCTATCTCGTCATGGAAAAGATCTGGGTAGTTATATAGAGTCTAAGTTTAGCTTCAAACAAATTAAAATGCATTGTGTTAGGTTCAGAAAAACTGCATGACTTTCTATGTGGGCCAGTCAGTTCACCAAGTTCTTCCTGAGACAGGGAAAAACTAATTTGACTAATTTGCTTGTCCCAGACTGAACCTCATTTCAGTAAAAGGTATGTCTATTGTCCAAAATAATCTGTTGAACCTCAAGGGGCTGTTTGGCCATAAATTATGAATGTGACTACAGTGACTGGCAGTGTTATTCAAAAACACAATCACATGTCGGTCCGTATATTGAACACGTCATGATACAATCAAAGCAGTCAGTAACTCTGATGTTATGAGCATAACCATTATTTACATAACCGAGAAGAATAGCACAACATGACAGTCACATATCTTTAGATCTGTATCGTTCCCAGTGTATTATCTCGGTAGGTCTGACAGCTCGTGCTTTGGTATCGACAAGTCAGATCAAAGTCACTGACAGCGCGATTCAAACCATGCATGGCACAAAGTCGGCATCATGTTTTCCTCCAGTCAAAGCGCACGAGACGAAAGTCATTTACTTACTAAACAGGGACTAAAGGGGAAATTTACGCATCGCTTCTCATGCAACCGAAGACCGAGATGCGCATATCAATGCGGTTAATGCGCACAGATAGTAAAGCCGCAACACTTTTATAATACAACGTGTAAAGGAACGAACCTGGCGCGATGGATCCGTCGCAAGAGACGAGTAATGGATCAGACGAGAGCCGTTTGCGATCGGGCGACAATGCGAAGACGTGCCATCCGCGTACGCCGCTCCATTCACGGCTTATGAACGCGACGCTGTGGGTCTCGACGCTGCGCTTAACAACTGTATCATACCTTCACCGGGTTGCCAGATGTCCGCTTTGTCTCCCCTGCTCTCGTGTGGTCTTTTCGTTTTAAATCCCCCTCAAGCACGACTTCATTTTGGTAGTTTGTGGGGAATAAAACAACTAGAAAAAAATCACGTTTGTAAAATGTAACGCTTTGATTTAGTTGTTGAGTCAAAATCTATTGCTTGACCAAAATGTGTATCACGGCTACCGGCAGGGAGATTTTATCCCAATCTGGTAACACGATTACCAGACGGATAGCTGGAACAATATTTTAATAGCAGCGCTGTGATTGGACCGGAGCGCGTCTGACGCGTGTGTGTCGAGGCCCGCGATTGGTTAAATCAAGCAGCAGGTTTTTACGCCTCCCTAGACAGCAGAGATGCCACAGGACTCTTAAAGTGAAATTTATCTGCTGTCTGGGAAGTTTTGCTATTCATTTTTTAAACTGTGCCTTTTCATTCTCAAAAAGTATGTGAAACAGTCCATTTATTTTAAAATAAAAAATGTATGTGATTTTTAGAACATCATTTAGTAAAATAAATACAGCCAAAATGTATCATAATAATCTCTTCAATTCTATTAATTAATTCATCAAGTTATATTGATGAAATATCCTCTGTAATGCAATTGTTGAGTAAACAAAGGCTTACTTTCATACAAGAGTAGAACATTTTAAAGCTTAAATGTGGCTTTGCCTTATGTTGATATCATTAGGAAGTTCTCAACACTTATAGGTTTTGTGAAAAATGAATTTTCATCATCCTTATTAGTGAGTTGACAAGCAAACAAAAGTCACAGTCTCTCTTGGGAACGTTTTTTCCTGGTCTGAAGCTCCGGCAATTCAAACATCACCTGTGCAATACAATAAATATGACCGGCTATGCAATGACTAACAAGCAGGTGGGTCGGCCGTGGCATCTTAAACAATATGTCCCTAAAGAAAGGAATCAAGGGTTCTAAGAAAGCACAGCAAAGTGTGGGAACAGATGGGTCTTGGGAGAATGACAGGAAATCACAGCCTGTGTGGTGCAACACAGAGTGTCGCCGTATGGGCCTGTTCAGATCTACAGTGGGCCAGTCACAAGTGTGAACACTTCCTCTGGTCTCTGTGCAATTTACTTCATTAGGCTGCTTGCTAATAGTTTTACATTCTGCACATAAAGGACAGAATGAAATAAAAAGTACCTGATATCTGATGCTAAACTAGCATGGAATTAGCATGAAATCCTATTCAAAGTCATTTAAAAGAACAACAATTCCCCATTACTTATGAACAGTTAACTATTAATTAGATTAATGACAAAAGAGTCATTATAATCTCTATAATTTGTGCTGTATCTATAATGACACATTACAAACATAAAACATCAACATAAAAAATCTCATTTTGCTTTGGATTACTGATGATGAAACCAAGATGGGCTTGGTTTTTAAAGGGTAAATTTAGTCAAGTTTTGATTTTATGTTGACTTGGTCACAAACAAAAATGGTACAATAAAAATGGTTTCATTATGATACAATAGAAAATCATTAACCTAAATGGGCAATTGCCTATTTGTTAATTTTGCAATTATTGTCTGTGTGATGACTCTTGCTATAAAGAGTTGTGGTGGGTGGGCTTGAAGACTTAGTCCCTCATAAATTATAGTTAATGAAGTCACAATTTAGTTTCATTGCTGTGTGCTTAAACAAGACCCTATAACGTGAGCTGTTGCAGGGGAACACAGACTTTAATTAGCCACTTGAAATCGTAGATTAAAAGCATTTGTTAAGTAAACACTCAGTTAAAACAGCATGAAGATCGAGCACAATGGTTGAGCAGTGAACACATTTAAAAGCACATACACATCCCCTTATTTTTAATTCAAAGCACCCAGTTTCCTGCATTGAGGTCAAGTAAGATTGATGCAACAAAGAGGCAAGTTGGTTGTTTAAAAGCAATGCAAAAAAAAATCAGGTTAGTCTCAAGGCATTATTCCAAACACGGCACAAAACGTGAGGTTTTTAGGCTTTGTTAGAACACAAAAGCTTATTTAACACTCTTTGTCTTTGATTATTTGTGATGTGTGTGTGTTGTGACATCTGACACAAAAAATGGACGTCTGAATATGTGTCTGTCTTTGTCCCGCCCATCCCACAGCTATCAAATTCCTAATCAGTCTCACACAGTGTCTGGCTTGATTAGGTAAAAGCCTTCAAGCTCTGACAAAAAACAAAAGTTTGAGGGGCAAATGGGTGGGTGACAAAGTGGTTGGCCCAGATAACTCTTTCTGTCTTTATTCCTTAAGGGTTCCTACAGGGATAAAACTAACAGTTGCATTACACCACTATACATTATTTGACCAAGCTACCACTTTGTAAGCAACGAATAGCAGCTACTGACATTTGTACAAATAGCCCTTTCTGTATGACCAAAGACATTAAAATTTAGATGATGCTTAGCCAAACAATGAATAATATGCTGTTGTGTTGCTATATGTACTTCTATAACTGTTTTTAGAACAGCACTCCTCCAGTTCATTAAAATGGCTGTCTGGTGCTACAACCCTATATAACAGTGGCTTCCAGCCGGCCTGACTGTAAGTAAGTCTGCAGTTTGTGTACAGCTCTGTGGCAAATGCTATATGCACTGAATTAGCAGGCTGTCCCTCACAGTTTAATTGAGGTGAATCAGGGCTGGCAGGCTGCCTGGTCTGATTTTTGACTAAGCTGATTTTCATCACTCACTGTTTGGGGGAATGATCCTGAGACAGATGGTACATCTCTGGGGTTAAAACAAAAACAACATCAGTAATTTAAGTCATGCAGAGTTCAAAATAAATAGAAACAGCGCTTATGTCGCACATTCCTCAACTAAGAGCTTCTGATAGCTGTAGAAACAATATTAAGTTTATGTAGAGTCAGGAACTTTCCGGGTGCATGTGTTGTTAGGGTTTACATGTGTTCACACTAAATTATTCAGAATCACATTTGAGACACAGTTGAACAATGACATCTGTTTGGGGCGTGCCAATCTGTTTGATTGACCAATCACAGAGAGCTTTGGTGCAGAAATCACACCCACACAAAAAAGTCATAAAAATTCATGATAAAAAAAGTCAAGATAAAAAGGCTGAATATCTTCTAAATGAGCCTTATTGTTCTGTTTGTTTTGGGCTCTAAAAGTTGGCAACAATCTGTTAAGGACTCCAGCCCTAGTGTTAACCAGGGCTGTACTGTCTATGTGGGGGGTTTGGAAAATAGTGCATGCCGGACACTGCTGCAGGAAACGGAAGTATCCGGCCCATACAGCCAGAGAAAAAACAAAGAAATCAATGAGTCTTTCGTTTTTGTCTCACATTCATTCAGACTGAAAGCTTTGTCTGAGATCACTGCCTCTAAACACTTACAACATCTGTCCTATATTGATGTTTATCAAAAGTTAACTGGGCTGAAATAAGCTTTTTCAAACGATAAACACAATCTCCAATGACATCCAAAAAGTCATCTGAGTAACGTTGTTGTTCCTTTCAAAATAAAGATTTTAATCTTTAAGATTGCAGCATGACAGGAAGGAAAACTATTTACATTTATTTATTTGGCAGACGCTTTTATCCAAAGCGACTTACAGTAAATTGAAGGTATACGTTTTTGTCAGTACTCGTGCTCCCTTTGCGCTGCTAACGCAACGCTCTACCAGTTAAGCTACAGGAACGCTGTAAAATGACAAAGAACCTTGCAGTACTCAGGCTGTGTGGTAATTCTACCTCACTGCATGTTCATATGTCTTATCTAGAGAGCAGTGGAACAGATCTGAGGGTCATGAGTCACAAGACTCATGGCCTTAATGCAGCAAAGCGCATTCCACTGGGTCCTCTAGAAACCGAGAGCATGTCTTTTCAAGAGACATCTGCATGTGACCTCTGAGCTCCTTATGATGTTGCAGGGTTTGGAGTCTAGAGCATTTCAAAGACAACACACCAATGATTTACAAGACGCAGGTTTCTGAAACAGAAAGGAGCGTTTGAGTCTTACCACAATTACTTGGGTGAACATGTGAAACACGTTTCTGTAACTGAGCCATACACCTGAAACATGGGGAATTATTTTCAGTCAGCCTCAGCACCATGTGTGTTATGCATTTAGTGCTTCATGCAAATTTACAGAGGAAAAACTAAAACTGAAAACAGACTGCTTCTTGCTTTTTTATCTTCATCCAATATCATCATATGTTACTTTGCAGCCACTGTTTGTTTTAAAGCTCTTTCAGATACAAGCGACTTAAGTTTATCTAATCCTCAAAGCTTAATGACTTAGAGCGCATAACACGTCTTTTGTGCACGACATGACCGAAAGCGTGTGAACAATCTCACGCCGCACCCATGTGCGCTTATTAAACATTTGTGCTTGATAAAGTCATTGGAATTATTTAAAACTTGATCCTCCCTTAGCAAATACAACAGCTTTAGATTCTCAACGGAGGCTGAAACATGCAGATTGTCTGCAGGCTCTGCTATTTCAGCTCATGTCTGATGCTTCTGAGAACAGCACAATTGCTGGAGTTAACCTGCATGCTTCTGCTGTAGGATAAAACAACACAAGCCTGTGGGGTACGTCAGCGCAGAACTAATAAATCAGTGACTGACAACAGAGGACATCCTCAGTTCATTAAAAGACTTGGTCACCTCAAGTCTAGCAGAACAGACTCTCACCCAGTTAAAAAGCCTCACTTATTATGAAGCAAATAAACGCCAAGTCCGATTCATTAAAGTGAGCAGAGCTACAGTAATTCAGAGCTAATGCCAGAGAAATCTTTCATCTCTGCTCCTCTCACAGCACAACACACCAACAATGAGCTTCAATCCTGCATTCACCCTCTCTTCAATCCTCATTTAAACAACTATAGAAGATCTCAGGAGTGATTAAATAATATGGTGTTACGTTAGATTTTGTGAAACTTTTTTACACTATTTGAATCTGATAATACAATACATGTGCCCCTAATGACTATATAAAACTACATACATTTATTTTATCCTGGTTTTATTTAGTTTGTTATGGTGTGTCATGGTGAGGATAAGGTAATTATCCACCCAAATATCCTCAAATCACATGAAAATCCTGATTCACAATATTACATTTTGGTGGAAAATGGCAACTTGATTTAACTCATCTTTGTAGTTATGTCACTTATGCATATAAGCAATTATGTGTCTGATGCTAAAATGGTGGGAAGTTTGTAGCTTGTTTCTACATCAACTGCTTAAATGTAAACTTGAAGTTTAAGTTTAGAATAAAACTAACATGCAATTGTATTACAGTAACTTGAAATGTTATATTTCAAACAGACACGGTGATGGAGTAACAAAAGTTACAGACTGTAGATTTAAAACAACTGGTTTGTGGATCACGATACGAATCTGTGGCTTGTACGTTCAGTGCGACTCTGTTGTGGCTCAGACGTCCGCTGTCAGCACATGGTGAGAACCCACATGGTGTCTATTCCCAGTCACATCCTCACAGACAGACACTGAGTAGATGAATAGTGGGAAGTAGCAAACAGCACGTACACACTAAGGATATATATTAGATCTCAAACTGCATCACATGATGTAACACAGGCCGCTTTTCCTTTTACATTTAGCTAATCAAACAGATTTGTTCTCCAATGTGATTTTACACTTAATTGTCTTTCTTCCTCGATTTTCAAATGGCCCCATCTGATGCCTCTGAGGCGAAATATGAGACCAATCAAGGGCCAAGACGGATCTGGAGACCTCATAAATGTGCTAGGTCAGACATCGTGCCGGGTAATACGGAGGACAATAGCGGTCTCTTGTCTGGTGTGTGCTGTAGAATCTGCAGGCTCAGTGTCTTCTGTGTCCACAACCCACAATCCCCTGCTGTGAAGCCGCAGTCCCAGACTGCCACCCAGGGAAAGATGTATTTGTCACTTTGTGCAGAGATCCATCAACGCTCTTCTACAGTGGCATCTGGTTACACTATCTCAACACCATCTGTGCTGAGAGGCACAAAGCCAGTGGGGTCTTCCTGTTGTGTGTGTGTGTGTGTGTGTGTGTGTTGCTAATATTATTGACAAATGATTTAAAGATGCTAATTAGCTAATTGTGGCTGTATATACTATAACAAAAAATGAACTATGGTTTAATTCTAAATGACAAATATAAACTAAATTGTTTAATAAAAATAATTATTTTGTATAAAGTTTTAATTTTTGAATATAAAAATAATTTAATATAAATTTATTTGGTGTACAATGTCCACAAAGTACTTATAACACACATGACCTGGTTTTCTCAGTTTGACTACAAGGACTCATCACTAGTTACTAATCAGCAAATTAGTAAATTCAAGTTTCTCCCTAGATATCTAAAAATGTCAAATCTACAAGATAATTACGGTTGAGGTTAATTCAAAGTCAATACAACCATCAGTTCATTACCTCAATAATCCCCATACAAATGTAGGGCTGGATTTCCCCAGTGTAACAGCTGAACTGCATGAATTTAAATGGAACAGACCCAAATCCAGCAACCACAGGGGATCTGCCATCCACAACATGCTCAGCAGAAACTGCTCTCATGCAAAGTGTGTTTCTTTGTTCATTTGTGCAAATAAAGATTCAATGACACAATTTGGAAGTTATAAAAAAGTGCAAAAACAAATTCATGGGTTTGACTCCCAGGTATTGCATATATAAAAAAAACCCTGATATGTTAACAAAAGCTTAATTTTAATTACAATTATTAATTTTAATAATTTTATACTAATAGATATTTGGACAGATGTCCTCTTGAAATACTTTATTTGTCTTAGTCAGTAAAATCTCCTGAGGAACTTTACTTTATTTAACTTAGTTATTTAGTCCTATTTTTACTTAATTATTAATATCACCTAGAGATGGAAAGTTCCACAAACAAACATCTGACTGTTCAAATAAAGGTATTAAAATCATTGAGATGTAATGGAAACCGCATTATTTACAGCCTACAGGAAAATTAATTAGTCTCTTAAACAAATAGACACAAATAGCACCTTTCTCACATTATAATATGTAAATGGACACTCCCAGTTGGAAACCAGAAATCAATACTGTCTGGAAATATCAACATGTGGGTTTGTGCTTAATTGCAGTGGTGAAAAGTGCTCAGTTATCTGAAATCCATATTTCCATCTCAACACTGACGCTAATCCCCGGATGGCACCATTATAAAGAAACTTTTGAAAACAAATGGCCATGAAAAATCTGGGGCTGCCGCATTTAATATCAATATTTTAACTTCAATTCTGTGCCACAACAAACTGAAGCCACATGTGGGACAGAAATGACAAAAACTCCATGTTTACTTCTTAAGACGTTCAAATTTAAAGTAGCCATTTTGGACTTCTTACTGAATTACTTATTGTCATGAATTACTTAAGGTGGACATTAAAACTCTAAACTCTATAACAGAACTATTTTCTGTTATATCTCAAAACTGGGTCTATAAGGTTTAAGGGGTTTACGATGAAGTGCTGTTGGCTAATATTACTTTGCATATGGACCTGATGAGCTCTTAAACAAGACAATAATTACACATCTACACCGTGTTTCGACGTTCCACTGATCATACAATACCCTTCACCTGCATACAAGCATCTGTGTTCTGTTTATCTATGTATATGCAACAAGAAAATCTTTCACTATGACTGTCCCAAAACTTCATGCAAAAATAGAAACTTTTTATTGTTTCTTGAGAGTTTCTGGTTGTATGAGGCACAGAGAACCGTGCGCTGAGCAAGTAGATGACATCCCTGACAGAGCTACAGAATTCTCCTGCGACCGGACAGCTTCAGAACACCTTAAAGATGTGAGAAAGAGAAAGCAACCAGCCAATCAGAAGAGGATAGCATGACATGCACACGCCTACACATATTGTGCTGGTTCTGGCAGTAGCTTTAACTTTTTTAGCTGTAACTTTTTAAAGGACACAGCTGGAAATAGTTCAGCGCCAAACCACTGCAGTTTAATTGAAAGAAGCCTTTCCTAGAAGTGATGTCATGAAGAGAGAAAGATATAAAAGTGAAAGCAGTAAAATTCACCAAGTACAACATATACAGTATTAGAATCACTTTCAAAGACTTAATCAGCAATGTGTGTCTTAAGTTTTTATACAAAGTTTACCATATGATAAAAATAATAAAGAGCTGATATTTCTGACTGGTCCATTGTTGCATTCTGTAGGAGTTTGTTTGTATTTGACTATATATTTGATGATGTCCTATACAGTTGTGCTAAATTTTATGTTTAGTATTAATATTGCTCAGCCAAAACACATGAACAGGTTTTCCATTAGTTTTGTGAAAGTCACTAATTCTGAGCGACAACGATATAGTGACACTTTCAATACAAACAAAACACAGAATTACACTTTAAACCTTCACAAAGACCAAAGTACAATCTTAAGTTCTGAGTTTGTTTACTTCCTAACATGACCTGCTGGGCGTAAATGAAAAAACTAACATGCACTGAACATAAATAATCTTCTTTAAAGCTCTGCTTATTGTGTCAAGCCACAGTCAAAAGCTATGCAAAGAATGAGTGTGACTGGCCTGAAATCACCCCTGCTGAGCATCAACTCAGTTACACTCTGCTAAAACATCGCTCTCCTCCGAGAGCCCCTCTGTACTGGCTTGACCGCGCTGTAATCGTCCACCAGGACTTTGCTAAACACTGTTGCTCTTACACTGGTCACAACAAAGCCCTTAACAATGTGTCCGAACCTTCAAAAGCAGTAACAACAGACAAAAACCCTTGCAGTTCGGTGAGGACAAGGGGCTCTCAAAATGCTTCACTAGCCTTTGCTAGCCGTCTGAGTGGACTCTTCAATCCTTACACCATGAAGATGAGGGTGTTTCATGGAGATGTAGAAACAGGGGTGCGATGCAGACACGCACAAGAGACTTGCTCACTTGACCTTGCAGTTAGGCTGGAACAATGGCGGCACTGAATAGCTCCAGTTATGAGGAGGATAAAAAACATAAAATCTCCACAGAGGCAGCAAGGTTAGTCAGCAGAAGAAAGACTGTGGGTGGAGGAGAGAGAGATGTGAGCGACAAATTGCAAATTACAGACCCGTAGGTTAAAAGAAAACACAGAATTTTCCAGTATTTTCCTCATGAAAATTATTTTAAATGGGTTGGGATAAGAGGGCAGTGCCTCTGGGCACAGAACTCCTCAAAGACATGAAGTTCTGGCTTGTTTGAAACCCAAAACATACTTGGCATGAGGGCAAACAAACTCCATTGTTAATTCTTTCTTACAAATAACTATAACACAAAAACCATAATACATTGCAATGTACATTCCACACTGTAACAGGAGCAGTTGTTCATATAAGGAGCTGTTCCTATCTGAATTGTCTACCTTGTTGTTGGTTAAGCACATTTACTGACTTAGATAAAACAACTTTATGGGGATGCAACCACGAGAAAAACATTGGTTCACTTAAAAGATGCTTGTATCCACAGCAACACGCAGCGCATTCATGTATCCATCCATATTTAGTTGCATAAGAAAACATGAGCGGGAGGAAAGATGACCAGCTGGACCTTCACCGCCGTCTGAGCAGCATGTGACACTTTGAACGATAAAAAAGGAGTAAAAACTTGTCGGTCCGTCAGCAATTGCATTTTAGTTGCGTGAAACAAACCGCATTGCGTTCACAACTGACTGCAAATGACACGTTGGTGGCCAGCAGCAGTTCAGTAATGAAACGTTATATGCTTTTGCGTTCATTCTCGGTCGATCAGTCATTTGGCTTCCAGCAATGCGCTGGCAGAGAGAAGGAAAACACAGAGGGTGAACGTGTGCACATATTCACGACCACCGCACATGCCAAGGTTAGGGGTTAATGTGTTTCCATGGAAACGGAAACACTGGAGACTGAGGAGAGAGTTGCCTGCAGTTTTTTTTTCTCTTTTTTGATGACAAAACTAATACAGATTGTGTGTGAGATGTGAATACTAAATCTAGAATAGGATGAGCTGTCTATAAACTCAAACTGTAAACAGTGGTACCTTATTGTGTGTGTGTGTGTGTGTGTGTGTGTGTGTGTGTGTGTGTGAGATGTGAATACTAAATCTAGAATAGGATGAGCTGTCTATAAACTCAAACTGTAAACAGTGGTACCTTATTTTGTGTGTGTGTGTGTGCGTGTGTGTGTGAGATGTGAATACTAAATCTAGAATAGGATGAGCTGTCTATAAACTCAAACTGTAAACAGTGGTACCTTATTTTGTGTGTGTGTGTGTGTGTGTGTGTGTGAGTGTGTGAGTGTGTGAGTGTGTGAGTGTGTGAGTTAACTACACCTTCCAGCATAAAGCAACTCATGAATAATACTGAATTTAATAAAATAACATTTGAATAACAACTTTGTCTGACCAGTTTAAAGCAGCCATAACAGCCAAACCACTTACAGGACATTACAGTGTTCACACATTAATCTAGGAGCAGTTTTGTAGATTAAGATTACTTTTATAATAACCAAACATCACATTCATATATAAACTGTAAGAGAGCGCTGTCTGCTGAGCATTGCTGCACTTTCAATATATGAAACGTAATAAAAGCTTAAAACAGTGTCAGGTTGCCATCTAGTGGTCTGGTAGCATTTTTGTGATTCATAAAAACACACCATCGTTTTAGAGGAACGCAAAACATTTTCATTCCATAAACACAACTATAAAATATAAAAGCCTATTAAATTGGCTTACAAAACAACACTCACAACAACATCACTTTTGTGTACAGTGGTACTGATGTTGTTATGCATGTACAAGTCTAACATGACCACGTCTGTCAGCGTTTGCTCCCTAAACCTGTACATTACAGGTATTACTTGTAATAGAGTTTAGCTCCACAGCGCCACCCACCGTACGCATCAATTACTACAGCAGTATTTACTATAGCACATGATGGGATTTAATGTCATGTGATCGATGTTTACAAGTTTGGAAATTCACAGTCTTTCAAGCAGGGAAGTCTGTCGTTTGTTTTTGTGGTCTCACGAGTTAAGATCTATGATTTAGACGGGACTAGTTCACTAAGTCACACTTAAAGTTGTAAACTTAGAGTTGTAAACTTCTTTGACATTGTACATGTATTAGCAGTACCATGGAGACTGATGTACTGTACATACCATGACATATAACTGTTAATACGTATTTTCCTAACAAAAACTAACCTTATATGTGATACAATTTCCACCAAAGATAGGGTTCCTAGTGATAAACATCTTTCTGTGGACAAATGATGTAATATTAAACATCTTATGGTTACCTGCTTATAGTAGTAACATTCAGCTGCTTGAATGGCTTTGCCTCATCGCTAGGTGTCAGTCTAGAGCTTCTCTAGAGACGATAAAGGGACACTTGACACAAACCTTATAATTTACAGATTTGGCAGACTAACAATAAGTTATTATACATTTTTATCACATTTACCACAATTTTAATAGTCAATAGGCATTGTTTGGCTAAGCATATATCAGAATATCTTTTGAAAGTGAGATCATTTTTATATGTAGTTGAGTATGATGGAAGATTTCTCACCTTCAGTCATTTTGAATGAACAACACGATCATGTCACTTTCAGTTTACGTAACTTGTCTTGGGCAGCAATTCTTAAAGCATCTTCTGCAAAGCCCATCATAGAGAACAGTTCTGCTAATGGTTCTGATATACTCAGACCTATAATGCTTTTTATATGGACCTTCCCAAGTCATATTGAGTCATCCAGCCTCCGCCAGGGGGCGCACCGTGTTCTTTCAGTTTTGTTATTGTAAAAACAACGAGGATATATCCTTTCTCGATGTAGTTACATTTGTTTGGTTAACATCATGTTAATGTAAGTGTTTTTCTTGGTTAGGTGATTTGTTGATACAGCATAATTCACGTCTAGCTTTCTGTCTGGCTTCTTGCACAGCTCTGTATTTTACGGAGCAGCTCGGACTATTTCTCGCGGCGGAGGGGCATTGCGCTTGTCTGTCGCGGAGGAACACGTTATGATGGGGCTCTGGTGGTAAAGCTCTGTCATTGTAATGCAGCACTGAACGCTGGTGACTCCTGCGGTTCAAGTGGAGCCAAACATAGACGTCTTCTCTTAATCTAACCGATCGTCCTCGTGTATTTATCGTTGTTGTGCATTTTAACATTCAGGCCAGGGGATACTTCGTTTGTTGCAAGCGAAGGGCTTGTGTTTCCCTGCATTGTCCTGCGAGATCGACAGCAGAGGAGTGAATCGAGCAAACGGTGAACCATTAATACGGATTTGAAGGAGAGTATCGTATCGTTTCAGATGGACAGCTAAAAATTACATTAATACATATTGTAACTGTGGAGCGATTGAGTCGCGATATATGGACTGAATCTTTTGTGACATCATCAGTGACCTGTCGCTGTTCAGGCGATACTACTCGTCTATTTGTAAAACAGATGCACATTTATGTCGGTATACGTTTAGACATTTGCCTTGTTTATTGCAACTCATCTAATATATACAATTAAGAACCTTTAACTTATTCATATATCGGCTGGTTGTCAATTTTGACCAGCTCGCGATGGGCAACTCAACGACCCACCGCGCCGTCATTGAGTTAACGAGGCATTGCTACAGTAAGAGACGGTGTCTGCAGCCACTGTCGTGTTTTATCGAGCTGACATCATGTAGCTTGTGATCGGTCTTCTTCAGCTAAGATAAAGGCAACAGGGATCTTTTTTTGCGAAATGGCTTGTTAACTGGGTCAGGGAGTGACTGACCAAGTAGGCAGGTGCATCCCAACCGTGTCCTGTGCGGAATAAAACATCTAGCTAGGAAACTTGGACTGGACTTTATAAGAGGTTTTGAGTCAAAGCGCATTATTTGTTATTACCCAACTGCATAAAAACCCTGATCTGAGTGTACAGCGTCCCTTAATAGAGTCACTTAGCATTAAGTGTTTGGGAATAAGAGAGATCTTGGGTTCCTATCGCTTGGTGCTTGAAGAACCAGTCCCTACAAACCTCGCCATCACAAGCTGTTGTGTATCACCGGACACCTGCCAAAAAATGGAGACCGTGGGAGACTTTGAATACAGCCGAAAAGACCTTGTTGGGCACGGAGCTTTCGCAGTCGTCTTCAAGGGGAGACATAAGAAGGTAAATAAGTCTCGGAGCTTCATGCAGATCAGCGTCGGCGTTCATTCATGCATCAAATCATGAATCTGTCCATGTTATTTTCAATAGTAACCTAATGCAGTCAATAGCCCTGTTTGCATCGGGCATTTAAATGGTAGGTTGTATTTATTTGATGTGTGATGAAGGTGATTGATATGTATTGACAATAGGGTTGTGGATCTTGCCTTAAATCTTGATTATAAATTGCAATGTGTTTTATGTAACGTCTAGGTCATATAGATGCTGGAGTCATTCATTCATAAAACGCCCTGTGTGAATAAACCCACTGACGTCAATAGAACTGACCGGTCTACTTGTGTCATTTAATCGAAAAGACATTTTGTTATTTTCCTTGTTTCACGTTTACGTTTGTTCATATACACAAAACACAGCGATAAAAACGCTTTAGAATAAATGTTTTGCATATCAAGATGTCAGTTGATTCATCAATGTCGATTTGTTATGCATCTCTATGTCTCTAGTTATACTGGATAGCTCTGCATTTATCCCTGTGTGTGTGGAAACTGTCATGCTGTTGCTTTATATAGTAGGAGCAATCCCATGCATATTTATGATCATCTGCCATGATCATGCAAACAGATGACGCCATACTACCAGTGAGTGCCACAATTTCCGTCCCACAAACATACGTGGGGTTCAGCATTACTGTGATCTGTACGTTATAAGTTCTCATTGGAAAGATGTTGTCACAGGATACAAAGTAACTGCACCAGTTATTTGATGTGAAGCGATAGATTAGGGTCTTTGCATTATCTTTTATCTTCTGAAAGGGATCTGTGTGGTAGAGAACTGCTTTCTCTTCAGCACGCATGACTGAGTCGGGTTCCGGCAAGCGAAATTCTGTCACTCTTGCATGCTGCCAGTATTTGGCCATGGCACAGTGTGCCCCAGGAACATCTCCTATTAACCTACATTTGCATGAAGCGCGATCTTTTATTTGTGAGTCCCATCGTTGCCCTGGCTTTCTGTAGTACCAGTTCACAAACTCAGAAGAGATACAGGATGCTAAAACAAGCTTAGCTATGCAAAACTACTAAAAGCCCTGGTCCTGTCCTCAAACAGATTTTGAGAAAGTAGACTTGTTTTGTGACGTTCTTGTACATTTACTTGTTTTCCTTAAACGCACGAATCTCTCCTTACACTTTAGACATATTAATAATTTTTTTCAAACTAACATTTACAGAAAAACGATTGGGAGGTCGCCATCAAGAGTATTAACAAGAAGAATCTCTCAAAATCCCAGATTCTGCTTGGTAAAGAAATCAAAATCCTGAAGGTGTGTTTCACTTTTCCCTCTCAATAAAATAACTAAATAACATACTGAATAATGTATAGCTTCACACTGCATTCATATCGCTAATGAATGTTTTTTGTTAATAGGAACTCCAGCATGAGAACATCGTGGCACTGTATGATGTCCAGGTAATGCCCCATTTTCTAACTCATTACTATGATCTTATATAATAAGCTGAGGCCTAAATACTCGGTTCTTTCATTCTCTGAGCACCGAAGCATGAAACCTTAGAGCATAAAAGCACAGAGCTTGTGTTCTACCATTTAGCCAAAGCTGAGAGGGCATATAAGACCGCCCCAGTTATTATATAAAACCACTATTGACAGGAACACTCTGACAAGGCATTGGACCTTTTTCACTGTAGAACCCCCAGTATACGCTACATTATCACAGGCTTTATTACATCATTAAAGCAATTAACAAACGTTAGTACTAATTTAACAGATACATTTTAAAAACCCAAAAGAAAACCCTTTAAGTGTGTAAATCGTGGCGTGTCCAAATGATGCACCATTGCAGTACAGAACATGAGAAGGCAAATTGGGAAACGATGTTACCGCACAGGAGCAAATAGGATTATTTCTCAGCATCCTTCAGGCTGAATGCTGCGTGCTTTGCTGAAAAATGTCAAATGTCAGCCAATTTTATTAGTGAGCTAATTCATCCATCAATACCCAGCCTTTCTTTTTACATCCCGCCCCAGCAACAACTAATAGAGGTAGTTTTGGGAGGGGCTTGCCTCCTGTGGAATGGTGTGGGCTGAACGAGAGCCGTTTCATTGGTTGAAATCCTCAGCTGACAGTCAAGGCGCTGTTCTAGCTACTTTACGCTTGCATTGACGTCTACAGCAGGATCAACTACTGAATGCAGTGTAGCCTTTAATGGTCTGTGCTGTGAGTTTAATTGTGGCTGTTATGATTCAGCCGCATACAGACTATAAGTCTTTCCAATACTCCAAGCAGAAAATCCAGTTAAATCCACTCTTCCCACGCTGCATGCTACTTCCTGTTCTTATATAACAACACTCCCACCCGATTCAAACCTAGAGCGCTGTGAGGGGCCCTTAAACTATACCCTGGACCCTACATGCTTCACTCAAGCATGTTTTTCTATATGAGCCTTTGTGACTTTCCATCGTAATGCAGTAAGTGTTTATTTCTGCTTTAAAAATACAGGAGAACAACAGAAGAGATTTTATGTGGTTCTTCGTGTGGAAATTAGTTGATCAAATCTTAGTATGTAACAAGTTGTGTGCTTTAACTATACAGAATCAAAGGTTAAGAACTGAAGGCTGTTTCACATTGTTGTGAGAAATGAAAGGGTTTTGGTTTGAGTCTGACAGTTTGTTCCAAACACGATGGTCCATCCCCACTTTGCCTGAACTGTATTTTCCTCCATGTGCTGAAATGGAAAAGTAGATGTCTGTGGTGACGTATCTTCATCGGCTGTTTTTAGGGAATCACATGCTGTGTCTCTTGTTCGGTCAAGTGACCATAAATACATTTAATTGTGCAACATTGAGATCTGTTTCCTGTTAACCGTTTGTTTGCCTGCCGGACCTCCTGAATTTTCTTAACTACCCTTTACCCTTTATTTTACATCAAGTCTTGAATGCTTACATTGTGAGTGTCATACAGTATGGCCCAAAATCTACCCAAATATGTGCATGAAAAATCTTTTTTCTAGCTTTTGAAATGTTAACATAAAAATGCAAATGCACACATTCTCGGTTTACTAAAGAACTCCAGAAATTATATAAAAATCAGCAGCTGTTTTCTGTGAGTGTTTACTTGATTTATTTGCAAATATGCCACTTTGGTTAAGTTGCAGCACTATAAAGCAAGTGGATACTTTCTTGATTGCTTCTAAAATGAAATGAATGGCTGTTTCTGCTTCATCTTGTTTAGAGAAGATAGAGCTGTACAGTACAGAAAAATGTGACCTTTATCCAACATATAATATTTCTCCTGATGGCCCTTTGGAATACTGATGCCTTCTGTGCTCAGTTATGCTGCGGTAGACCGTTTACAGTCCACCTTCATTAAAGGTGTTGGAAGGATTGACTTTTCTGTACCATGCTAGAGGTGTCTAGTTCAAGCGTAGCAACATGAGTGCTTGGCCTTTCACATTTCAGCTCCGCTGTGAGAGGAGACCCTTACATCCCACTATAGCACATTGAGCATATGCGACACGGCTTCAGTAATGACCTCATCTCGCATGATTGAAGTGTGAATGGAAGCTAGCTGTGATTAATGCTAACGTCAATGCTAGTTCACAGGTTCCTGCACACTTGGACACATACACACAGAGCTGTTGGAGCCTTATTGCGTTTTTCTGAATGGGGGTCTGTACCGTTGGAGCTGGGGATATATTCACGACTGTTTTAATTACAGGCTTCAAGTGAGGGCTGTGCCGCTCCAGTCGAATGCTATTCAGTGCTGTTCCTTGTGCAGACCTGCTATAATAACAGGGTGTTGATTTTGACTTTCTAATGCTGGTCTACTAGTGTTCTGCCTTTAAAGTGCTGTTCAGATGATCAGATGTTGTCATGCTGCATTAAAAGGTGCAAAAACATGCAAAACTGAGAGCTTTAGATGTAAATAACACACAAAGTGTGTAAGGAACGATAAGGCGAGGAGAGACTCAAGCATAAAATGGGAGGAACAAAGGGCGGGCTTAATAGCAGGGTGGGAGGAGCTAGGCTTGTTTATTGTGTATAAGTCACACATGTGAAAGCTCTCTGTATCAAAACAAAACTCTGTCTTCTTGTTATAGCACACTGTGTCCCACTAGAGGACAGATTGACGTGTTGTGCTCAGTTTTCTAAGAAGGAGGGAGCGATGAATTCAGATGTAGACAGTGAGTGTGGGGGACGGGAAGAGGACAAAACCAGCAAAGGAACTCTGGATCCTGCTATCGTTTTCTCTGAATGGTGCCTGCTGGAACAAATAACTGCCTTATTTTTCAAAGACACCTGTTAGGGACGTGCAACTCTGTATTGGGTGGGTTTCCTGAGTAACAACTTAACTGATCTGTCTTAAGGAAGCCCTGTATAATTAGGCTAGTTTTGTGAAACTAGCCAAGTTTAGGGTTTTTTTTAAGAGGACGTTCACACCATACGCTCAATTTTTAACTTAACCCAAAACAATGACAAACACTGCAAGTTACACAACTGCCGAAGATGTACAAATTGTCCACTAGCTAAGCACCGCATGCTGCCAGAATGCTAATGATTTCAACTAAATCATTGTTGGTTGTTGGGCAATTAGTTAGTTTACTTATTATGAGCCATCACTGATAAAATTGCTGTCAATGAGGAATAAATTCACATTGTTTGACAAGTTTGTTTCCTATAAGTTGTTTGTGTATTTACCTACACTTTATGTGGGCAGTATGAACAAGAAAATACAATTGTTTCAGTAAGATTCATGGTTGTGGGACTAACAGTGTGATTTGTTGTTGTTTTACACTTTCTACTCCTGTTGATAACTGTTCTTCTCACTGTCTTAGACATATTTTAAGAACATTGTCATCATCTGTAATGAACAACACTGTGAAATAGCTCAGCTTTCTCCTGAAAGGATGTTGTTTCCTCTTTATGTTCGCAGTAAAGGTCTGGATTTCTAGGAATAACACTTCAGTCATTCTCACACATGTTTCTCAAACTTTCCTAGAATTTGAACTTGTCTTGGCAGAATGCCACTGTAATCTAACACTGTAGCTATGATGCAATAGTTTGCCTGCCTATAGCTAACACATACTGTTTTTGGCTTGCTTGTGGTTTACAGTGTTTTGGAGCCTGTGTGAATCTCCATTCCAAATACTCTGGCATATAAGCTATGAGTCCAAAGTTCAGTGTTTGGTTACTGACCTATTACTTATCGTCAAGTGTTGACACATTAGATATAATAGATAGTGGCACTGCTTTGGCACAGCTCTTCGTGATAATACATGTTCTTAGGCAAAAGCCCAACAGATGTCAAGTCTTTTGCCAAGAAATAAGGAAAAAACTGGCAAGAGGAGATCTGGGTCACACTTGTGATTTTGGACGGCACTTGGTTCTGGACCTATAGCTGTTTATCTCGTCTGGCCCATATTTGGTCAATCAGTTCCTCTTATGACACACCTCTCATCAAATGGCTTGCTTGTGTTTATATGTGCATATCACACTCAGGGACAGCTGGTGTAAACAGAGTCACAGATCACAGGTCAAGTTCAAGAAGTGTTTGATAAAATGTGAGGCTGGTGCGATTACGAAGTCATTGACGTCCGTGTCGTCCGTGTTTATCTCATACCTCTGTCTCCCACCGCTGTCAGTTCAAATCAGCCCATTATGCAATCGAACTGAAAGGGCAACTAGTGGCTATGCCCCATGTAGCCCCTAGGCTTTATGGATCACAAATAAACGGTTGGGCTGATGGCTGGGCCAAATCCAGACTGGGCCGATAAAGTAATGACCAGTAATGACTGTTAAGCAAGCTCTGGGCATTGCCTACAGAACAGAGAACTTATTATGTTGCCCTGCTGAAAAGATCAGCATAGCTGGCCTTCAGCATGTGTGTTTTGAATGTAGTTCTCCAATGTGTAACACCAACACCTCCATAACGAAAGTGCCAGCCTCAGAAAAGTGTGAAACCTCTCCCACCTTTTTCTCATATTTTGTAGGTGAGACAGTGAAAAACACAAGGGAGAAACAAGAGATGAGGATGGGAGCTGTGGTGTTGACCGCTGTGACAAACAATTCCCTTCCCACACACCCTTGATAGGGGCAAACAGTTATGTGCTGTATGTAAAAAGGCCTCGCTTCCATTGTTAATGGACTACTCCATTACAACTCCATTAATGGGCTGCCCACATGAATTTACCGCAAGCTGCGATAGATCAAAAAACCTCTGAAATCTGATGGAGGAAACATGGAAGTTCTGTACAGTGGCTTAGTTTGTCTAAACTGTTTTAATAACCTGAGGAATATTGGATTAAATTCTGTTTCAGACTGACATAATGTTTCTAAATGTTCTTGCTAAAATGTTTTCTTTCTTTCAGGAAACGCCAAGCTCTGTGTTTCTGGTTATGGAGGTGAGCGAGCATCAAATCAAGTCTGCATGCGCATTACACTCTCTCTTTTGCATCTCACCTCCACGTTGCCTCACCTCCACCTCCTCTTGTTTCTAGAATAGTCCAGAGGCCATGCTGTGCCTAATGTTTCGCAGCTATGCTTTCTAGAATTGCTCAACACTTTAGCGGTGACTAAAGGAGAAACACCTCAGGAGGCCAAACTAAGAATATCCATTCAGGGAAAGTTGTTCTCAACAACAATTTTCAAGAGCTTTTATATCCACTCTGTCTTTAGAGTGTAATAGATGCCCATGTCTCCATTGGGTAAAATAACAAACTGGCTTTTTGAGTATTGTTTATTGGAAGCAGTTTGTGCAACCTGAGAGGCTTATTTGCTGACTTAGAGTTTGGCTCAGATTAAGCTACTTTTCAAACAGTAAAGAAAACACTAAACACAGTCAGTACATGATTAATGATGCAGTTGGGTTCACACTCTGTTCACACAAAAGAATGTATGAAGACTGTGAATGTGAAAGTGATGGGAATTAATACATTTATTAATACAATACATAAAGTCATACATTTTTTTTCATGAATTTATATTTTTATAGTTACTCTGTGTTCTGAAGTAACTGCATTAAAATATAAAAATGTTAATCTAATTGGACACATTTATACATTTAGTATAGTGGTTTTAATTTTACCAGGGAGCCCATTTCTGCCCCAGAAATGTCAGGGAAAAAAATATTAGTTATTTGTTCTCAGCTTGTCAATTGGACAGGTTTGAATGGCTAGCAAATAAACAATCCATACTGTTTTGTAACACGTATTAGCTTGAAGCTAGGATAGATATTCAGGAACTCATTAAGCCATCGAGCTTTGAAGACTGCATAGTTTTTTGTGTATTGATTTAAATAATACAGTATTTTAAGCAATACAAGTAAAATATTATTTTCTATGTATGTTTTCTTTTCAAGTACTGCAATGGCGGAGACCTGGCTGACTACTTACAGGGTATGTAGTTTTGACATAAATGTATTCAATATTTTTATGAAAAACTTTACCACAGGACGAGAATTCATCCTAATGCCACCCCAGATGTTTACACCCCAACTCTTGCCAGCTTTAACTTGAAAATAGAGCTATTGAGTTGAATCTAGTTCATGTGATGTACCAGAATAACATAACTGGTTTGTCCCAAGGGCTCAATTTCAACTCACCTCTAACAATCTCAGAGTCACTGTTGCCTCTATTATCTTACATATTTTTAGCTCACTGCAGGTTGTCCTAATGCTCACAATGAACCAAAAAATAATGTATCTGTATCTTAATGTAGTGTTAACAAATGGATGTGTTATAGGAACGATCTCAGACAGGAGAATGTGATTGGTGTATACACCATGTTCTCACTGTGTGTGTGACTCAGAGGACATAATAATAAAGATGACTCGGTGTCATTTACTTTGTGTGAACAATAGAAGACCAGTGAGTTGGCTGGACTGTTCTTCCCTGTTATGTTCTAACTGAGAGTGTTATCTCAGTCTAACAGTTCTGTGCAGGTGAATGTTCCCACATCACATGACACAGTACAGCATGTCTTGAACTCTTGTCCACCCCCCACCCTTTAATTATGCAACTGTTCTTTAGTTACACAACATCGTAACTACCCCAAGCATTTGTAAACCGGTGTGTTTGGAACTCCTGTAAGATTTGTAGTGATCATAATTGCATTGTTTACAGAGCAGAGTGATGGGAATCTTATTAATAGCTCAGTGGATTAGACTAGTTTTCTTTAACCAGGGCCATGAAGTAACATCACTACATGTAATGTACCTTAGAAGTGCCACTGTTTTTGCTATTTACTCTGATCAGGGCTATAAGAAGATCACTGGAATCTTATCTAAGTGTAGTGTACAGTACATCATAATTTAAATCGGTTGTAAATAGGTTTTGTCTATATCATCTACAGTAGCACAATGCCTGGCTGTTGTTTTCATACAATAAAACTGGATAATGCACGCTGGTTTTTAGATTTTAAACAGAAGAAAAACATCTGCATCACATGTAAATAACAGTTATATAAATAAATAAATAATAAATATTTGATTGTTACTTTGTGTAATTGTATGCAGCTGTACCAAATGCAATGGCTGGGTAAATATGATTTTTATAGAATGCATTAATGGATTTTATAGGCGTGTTGCTCAGCAGTTATGTCTTTGCGCTTTCAGCCAAGGGTACATTGAGAGAGGACACGCTGAGGGTCTTTCTACAACAGATTGCGGCGGCCATGCGCATCCTCAACAGCAAGGGGATCATTCACAGAGACCTCAAACCTCAGAACATCTTGCTGTCCTACACAGGCCGCAAGAAATCCGGCATCAGCGGCATACGGATAAAGATTGGTAATAATCTTGTGTGTCCTCGGTGTTCCATTACACATGTTTTCCATTCCATTGTCTCGCGTTTTATTCCATTATTCATAAGTTCAGACAACATTATGTTGCTATTAATAACACCGGCTCGCTCTCTGTTAAACAGCTGACTTTGGTTTTGCAAGATACCTCCAAAGCAATATGATGGCAGCCACACTATGTGGATCCCCAATGTACATGGTCAGTAACAAGTTGCAACATGACAGATGTCTCAGATATGTGAAATACTGTGGAGACGAAGGATGTTGGCAGCATCATGGTCTCCTAAACTCTCACTTAACCCCTTAGGCCCCAGAGGTGATCATGTCGCAGAACTATGATGCCAAAGCTGACCTGTGGAGCATTGGGACTGTCATATACCAGTGCCTCGTGGGAAAGCCACCGTTCCAGGTGAGGTTTACGTTTTTAACTATGTATAGTGCCTCGTTTAGCTCTTGTTGAGTTATAGATTGCACAGTGTTTGTATTTGAGCAGCTGTAATTTAATGTCTTGTTTTTAAATTGTGTTTTATGTATGTATTTTAAAAGGCAAACAGTCCCCAAGACTTGAGGATGTTCTATGAGAAGAATAAGACTCTGGTCCCAAAGTAAGAATGCTGAAAACTTTCTTTGCTGTTTTAATAACAGCTAAAGTTGTATTTCAATACCGTCCAATAACCATTTTGGGTAACTGACCATAAGTAGCCTCATGTAACTGAAGCATCTTGTTCACAGCATCCCAAGGGAGACGTCTCCTCACCTAGAAGCTCTTCTTCTGGGACTGCTTCAGAGGAACCAGAAGGACCGTATGGATTTTGGTCAGTGGAGTTCGGATGTTGCAAAGCATTGTGGGAAGATTAGTATTGCTAACCAATCTGAAGCACCATATTGTTCTGTTTTCTCATTTTACATTTATGCATTTGCCAGATACTTATCCAATGTTGTATGCTTTGCTATCTGCAGACACTTTCTTCAATCACCCTTTCATGGAACCAACATCAACTATTAAGAAATGTAAGTAAAATGTTTGAAGAAGTGAAGATTTTATGAGATGTTTTTCTTCCAAATAAGGCTTGTCTGGACACTAATGATGTTGTTTGGATACTTTCTTTTAACCAGCATGCCCTGTGCCAGTACCTACATGCTCTGGCTTGGTCTCAGACAGCACTTGTGGCAGCTCTCCATCCTGTCGTTACGTCTCTCCTCCGGTAATTCCTTTACATTGACAATCCTTAAAAGTTACACCGCAACAGGTGTGATCAAAGCAACTCAGGGCATGGCACCAGATCACAGCGTAATTGTAGCTTGTAGAGTAGTTTAGTAGCACTGACTCATCTCCATGCAGTCCGGTGATCACCTCCACCTTCGTGTTTCAGTCACTACCGGACATGCAGACTCTCCCAGAGGATGTGCTCTCCTCCCCACCCCTCGGCCCTCCCAACTACCTGCAGCTGTCCAAAGAGTCGGGCGGCAGCACCAGCAGTAAGAACTCCTCCTGTGACACTGATGACTTTGTGCTGGTGCCACATCTCTCTGGAGAACAGTCCTGTGAGTCACAATACTGGTTTCTGAACACACACTTCTAAACACACTCCGCTAGACGGTCCTGACTTTTACTGTTTCAGCTTAAACTAACACAGTGTTTCTCAAGCAGGTGTGGGTATGTCCAATGCATTACTTATGGGTTTGTGTTCGTAAAACAAAAAGGGTTGGGGAAACTGTATTAACACACACACACATCACCGCTAACTGCTGTTATGGTAGTGCCAGTCTAGTCAACATTATGAAATTCACACATCAAGACTTTAAGTGTTGATGGCACTGACAAAACGCTATATGTTGGTATTTGTGAGATGGTGAGTGGTTCTCACTGTAGCTCTTCTTCTTTCTGTTCTCCTCAGATGACCTTCCGATGGGTGCAGTCGGCCGCAGACCATCCAGTGAATTCCTTTTGTGTGGAGGGTGAGCGTGACATTGCTAACAAGAACACCAAATCACTTTCACACTCCCATGATGCTGGTTCTAATGCTGTCATACTTTCAAATCTTCAAACCATGCAATGTTTACACAGTCAAGCTATCCAGAAATTAGACAATGACTATAGTAAGTTACACTGTTGATAAGACCAGCTGTGTTTTGAAAGCCAGTCCCCAGAACAGAAGTTAGTCTGACAGTTTCCTCACCAGGCTGATTAAGTATCTTATTCAGCAAGATTTCCTTGTTCAACCAGCTTTAGCAGAAGAACTATTCTGGTTGCTCAGCATTTTTGCTAGTAAACTGCAAGAATATGCAGTCTGTAAACAGCTGGGTCTACCTTGAATAAATGCTGTTTTTCAACATAGTAGTAGGCCAGAGATACACAGTTCATGGTCAAGTCAGAGACATAGGAATACGATCTCTGAATAAATCATCTTGATCCATTTTTGTTTGTATGCATCATGGAAATATGGAATTACAGATTAGCACACTGATTCGTTTCCCTTGTTGATGTAATTGGAGATATTTTTGTTGCTCTCCCCTCCCAAACTGTTTAATCATGGAGGCGAATGCCACTGCAGATACCATCATGGTTGTGTGAGTTTGGTTAGCTGCCGTTTGTGCTGCAGGAAGTTGGTGTGGCTCGCTGAAGGGGTGATTTACGCGATCTGTTACTGAGAGTCCTGTGGGAGTGTGTGCTTGTGTTTGTGCTCCGAACCTAATAATAGACACCCTGCTGTCAGTACTTCTCATGGGCATGTGTGGTTTAAAACGTTAACATGCCATTTACTTGTGCAGGGACCAACAGGTTTGCGCCGAACAGGAATTGTGGTTAGGTGTCAGTTACCTCAGACAGCAACTGTTCTGTTGTCGCGTGAGTTGTTGAACAGCCACTTCCTGCATACACCCACCTTTACTGTCTCCTCCTTGGCCACTTTCACCCATATATTCATAAAATGTATTTATATGACACAATTTAAACATTGTTTAAAGTTTCTTATTGGGTTTAAGGAGCTTTTGTTTTCTTGGGAAAACGAGTGGAGCTAATTTTCTTTTAAAATCCCCAACACTAATCGTCAAGTATGAGAGATAAGCCTAAACAAGTACCAATCATTAATAATTATTCTCCTGCATTCTACGCAGTTTTAGTACAATGGCATGTATGCACATTCACACATTCGGTGCTATTTTGCCTCATTAAATTTGAGGTATTTGCTGTGCTGTTCCATGCTGAACTGACTCAGGCAAACAAAGAAACTCTCTGGTGTGCAGTTGCTGTGCAGCAGGCTGGTTTATGGCTCACGTGTAGCTGTGGCCCTCCCCCACTCTCTACCTCATTACATAATCTAGGAGTCTAGACCTCTAAAACCATAATTTGCAGCTTCTCCTCCCATATGTGACCCAGTCCTGACGTGTGTGAGAAAAGTTGTTATTGGATAGAATATAATGAGAAAGCTGTTTTCTGTCTTTGTCCCTGACTGATGAATGTAGGTGGACTCAACACGTGCTGTTGGCTGAAAGAGCAACCCACATTTCCTATGATCCTCCCATTCCCCTTTTCCCCTCTGCTGATTGGCTGGGACTTTGTGTTTACCCTCTATCTCCTCCCCCTGTGATTCAGTCAGGCTCAGGCAGAAACGGGTTTTGTTTACTGTAGTTGACGAAGTTTGACCAACTTTGTGCTTTAATTTGTTTGTACTTAACATTTTGCTTTGGTCTTGCTGAATGGGATTGGCATCATTGAGGATTTTGTCACAGACATGGTTTTAGAACAGCATTACGAGTGGATTACAACCTTGTTTGCTGGCTTTCTCAGGCAGCCACAGGCATCCGCTGGACAGACCCCAATGGTGTCACCACGAAGTGAGACCACCCCGATACCTGTGCCCACACAAGTTCGAAACTACCAACGCATCAAACAGAATCTCTCCAGCAGCCCAACTACCACTCTTTATGGCTCTCCTAGGTAAGTGACTCAACACCTGATATCTCTAACTGATGTCCACTGATTGCTTTTACTTTTATAACACCTAAGTTTGCATTATGTAATATAAAAATCTGTGATATAATTTGTCTGGTAACCGCCTCCAAGTTTTGTTTTGCTCTGCTTTTTCTGACTCATTGCTTTCCGTGTAGCTTTCCATTAGTGTTACATCATTTGAATCTGAACATCTGAACCTATCTTTTATAGAGAGGTTTTACTGAAAGATTCCTAATTAAAATAGGCAGCTTTATGGTGCTTTTGTTATTAATGGTATTATCTAAGAGAGGGGACCAGTCAGCCCAGCTTTTGGCAGCTGCCAACTTCACCTGGACTTGCCCTCTGTCTCAAAAAGGGATTAAGCTCTCTCACCAAAGCCTTGTGGTCACTGTTTAAAAAAATCCAACTATTTAAAAAAATCCAACAAGTTTGCCATTAGCGATTCTGTCTCTTTCAACTACAAGCTGTTTCAAATTAAGGCAAAGAAAGTGATTTCCCTCAGATTCACTTTACAGAGCAAACCCAAGAAATTGTTTAATATACTTTTCCCACAAAAAGTTCATGAACTGTTCTTCATGACCACAGGTCAGGCACAGTGCGACGCTCCAACACAAGCCCCATGAGCTTTCCAAAAATGGTTTCTGGGTCCCCTAGCCCTGCAGATACAGTACAAAATGCGGGGAGACGTCTTTCAACAGGCAGTTCCCGACCTTATTCCCCTTCTCCATTAGGTACAAGTCCACTCTAATTCCTTTACGTTTGTTGTTATATGAGAATAGTTGCCAAAGTCTCTATAAAGACTGACATGTTCCAAACATGCTTGTTTCTTTAAAAAGTTAAAGTTCTCATCTGTTCCTGTGCTCATTTGTTCCAAAGTGGGCACTATTCCTGAACAGCTAGGACACTGCTGCTGTGGACACCCTCAGAGCCACGAGGCACGCAGTCGCAGCTCCTCAGGTGGTAAGTTTATGTATTTAAGACATAAGAGATTGACGCATTACCCCACACCGCTACTGTGTCCTTTTCAAAGTGCCTTATTCTGTCCATTAACAATGCCATTAACAAGCGGTTGTCATAGTCGTTTCCTCCCAGTGGGTCAGAGCATGTCTTTTTGTGGTCACCATGGAGATTACGCTTGTTAAAACACAACTGCTTGTAATGGCTAACTGCTTGCATACTAGCTGATGAGGAACTTTTGCAAACCAAACTTCTGGTCAAACCTTTGTTATTGAGCAGTTGTGTCACTATAAACCCGTGAGCTTAGTGATTGTGTCAAAACATGATGCATCAACTCATTGACCCTCTATTTTCACTCTCAGTTCCCTGTAGTTATATAGTTCATTTCTCGATTGTATTGCATTATTGCCACCTAGTGGTAGAGCATAACATAGTATGCCATGGCAACAGTACATTATGGTAATAGATTTGTGATGTTGTCATCCCTAATTGTATAACATTACTTTAGTAAAAGATAAACACTTTATATGTTTTAGGTTCCCCTGTGCCCTCCTCTCAACTACTAGGTGCTCGTCTTCAGAGTGCCCCCACACTAACTGACATCTACCAGAACAAACAAAAACTACATAAACAGCTGTCTGACCCGGTGCACCCCACCTCATCAGCCTACCCCACAAGCCACTCCCCTCAGCTTAGTCGCCCTGGCAACCTTGGTACCTCCCCGACCAAGCACCTCGGTTCCTCTCCTCGCACCTCCGATTGGTTAACTAAGTCACCTTTGCCCACAATCATTGGCTCTCCCACTAAGGTAAGCTTTAAAAAATTTAAATATTAGCTGCTTGTGAAAGGAAACAGTGCCAAGACCATCTGACAGATTTTTTTCACTCTGTCTTCCAATTTTTCCTATGTAGGCAACCGCTCCATTCAAAATCCCTAAAACTCAAGCCTCATGCAACCTTCTGGCCTTAGCATCTCAGCAGGGTATAGCTGACAGTCCCATCCCAATAAAGGCGATGACAGATGGACGTGACCTCTGTGCACATCACTGCTTAGCGTATCCTAGTGGCCGCCAATCTGCACCAGAGGCCAGCAGGACTTCCTTTGGCAGGTCAGCAAAATTTGATTAAACGAAAAGTTGCAGTGTCTCAGTGGATGTGTGGTGTCTCTGCATACTCGTGTACTCTGTTCCTGCTTCTAAGCATTTAAAAAAGAAATTGTAAATGCATTAACTAAAGAGCTGGGTCTGATTTTTTTTTTCCTCAGGTCTGTAAGCGCTGGGCGACTGTCAGAGCATCCAGTAAGAATTACTTTGGGAGGACAACAATATCAGGGCAGCACAGATAGCCTCAACACAGAGAGACCCATGGACACAGGTATGCAACCACAACCAGTAATTTGTTAAAATATGATTAATTTTGCAGTGTGGTCAACAAAGCATTGGTGTGTTTGGTTCCCTACAAGGTTTGACCTAATTTTGTTTAGCATTGTTATACTTCTGAGTGCTAAATGAACCGCATTTAAATCATTGTAGCTTCTCTTCAAACGCTTCTGGTCTGCATGAATCCTCCCCTTGGCTGCCTGTGTTTGTATGTTTTAATTGGCTGAGTATGTAAGTGACCCCTGTATGTGCATCCCTCTCCCAGCCCCGGCAGGGACTTATGGTTTGCCAGTAGGCGGGGCGAGCCCCCGCACAGTTATGTTCACGGTGGGGTCACCTCCCAACAGCAGCACCCCTCCCACCTGTAGCCATCTCGCCTCCCGCCCACGCACCACCTCAGGTGAGGAGCTGTGCTTCATAAACCCATCCCATATACCACTGCTTTAAATGCTGCATTATACAAATAAGACTACGGTTTTTGCTTAATGCATTTTCTCAGCCTTGTACCACTTTGTTTTATCTAGTATTTTATGCTTTCCCTGATAGATGAAAGTCAATCTCAACCTCAAATGATGTCATACAACCACTGTGAATTAGTATTATGTCCAGAATCTCTCAACTAGTGTATCAAAGATTGATTTTTGTCTTTTTGTGTTCACAGTAGGCTCCAACAGCTCTGCTGGCTCCCTGTGCTCCACCAGCGGTAAGGTGTATATGGGTTCACCTCCAGGTATGACCATTGGCAACTCCCCACCTGGAGCCGAAGCAGGTCCGAGCAGTTTGCGCTATGTACCTTATGGCACATCACCACCCAGCTTGGAGGGATTCATCACCTTTGAAGCACCAGAACTGCCAGAGGAGACCTTGATGGAGGTGAGAAACCAAAGACCTTTTCAGAACTTGAGACCTTACTTTACTGACTGGTCTGATATCTCAGCATTCCAGGCAATACTCATGATCAGTTAATTTAATTAGACTGAATACTGAATAAAGAATACTCTACACAGAATGACCATAAAGCTGTTCATCAGACCAGCTAACAGTATATGTGCTTATTTGGTAGCGTGAGCACACAGACACTCTGATGCACCTGCGGATGATGCTGTCCTTTACGGACTGTGTGCTGGAAATTGCTTCTCTTCGAGCTGGAGGTCCAGATCTTGGTGCTTCTGCTGCATCTCTTTATCCACCCCAGGACAGTGTGGTAGTGGATCAGATCAGTCAGCTCAGCAAGGAGTGGGGGTATGAGACGCCTATCCCATCACAACCGCTAATGGTTTTACCTTGTAGCATATAGACTTACCTTGGTCCTCTCACAGGCAGGTGGAGCAGTTGGTGTTGTACATGAAAGCAGCACAGCTGCTGGCCTCCTCACTGCACTTGGCCAAGGCTCAGATCAAGTCGGCCAAACTCAATCCATCCACAGCTGTCAAACAAGGTAAGCAGCTATAATTTAAGCTGTAGAACACAAATATATATATATATATATACACACCTAAAGAATTAAATATAGAGTTTCTTTATTGGATTAGATTATTACGGCAATTGTTATGGATACTGATGGACAAGTAGACACTGGCAGAACATAATGTTGAGAGTAATGCTGTAGGAAACAAGTCAGAGCAGGCCTTCAACAAATATAATAGCAGTCTGTGAAACACTGTGTTTTATGTTAAAGCTGTTAAAACTTTGTTTCTACTCTTCTTATCTGCGAATGCAGTGGTGAAGAGTTTAAACGAGCGCTACAAGAGCTGCATTTCTCTGTGTCGTCGCCTAACGGACAAATTGAACCACTTCTTCTCTGACAAGCAGCGATTCGTGGATGAGATCAACAGCGTGACAGCTGAGAAGCTCATTTATAACCATGCTGTAGAAATGGTAAGGATATGTCAGGTCATCTTTCCAAAGAACTTTGTCACATCTGTTTGGGTGATGGTGGGAAAGTAGAAAACACTGTCTGTGTGTGTGTGTGTGTGTGTGTGTGTACAGGTGCAGTCAGCAGCTCTAGACGAGATGTTTCAGCAGACAGAAGACATCGCCTATCGGTACAGCAAAGCCTCCATGCTGTTGGAAGGCTTGTCGAAGATTCTCCAGGACCCGGCTGACACTGAGAATGTCATTAAATGTGAGTGGTTTCAGTATTTGAAGTACAAACAAGGAGTTCTGACCATGAACTCAATGGCACCTGATGTTCACACAACTCATGATTGTAACACCTTCCTCCTGTGTGTTGTACAGACAAGGCAAGCGTGGACCGGAGGATCTCTGCTTTGTGTTACTGCACGGTTACCTTGTATGAATAAAGAGTCTCATCTGTGAATAACTGGCCGATGCTCTCACAGGGACCATCATCATCTCAAAGTTCACAGAGAAGACTTAAAGTACACCATCATTTCGTAGCAGTCAAAGCACTTTTTTCTTTTTATATTCCTCTCAATCAGAAGAAACAGACCAAGTGTTACTTTATTGCATATGACATTTTAAGAAGGATGTGCACAAGTTTACTACCAAAGATGAATCCTTAAAACAGAGATTTTATTGAACAAAGAAGCCAACAAAGAAATGGACTTGATTTTGATCTTTCTTCTGCTTTTATACCTTTTTCTGTCCCACGTCTCACTAGTTGGGAAACATAAGATCAAAAGACTTTATTCCGTTTTGTTACAAAAACTGATGGGACTGCGGAATGGGAATCCAAGGAGACCCAACAATGAACATTAACGCAGATCAGTTCATGTTATATTACAGCTAATTGTTTTATACTGTAATCTGTTGTTTTCATTATTTATTGTTTCTAGGAATATATGTTGGTGTTCTTGATGATAGTGTTGAAAGATGTCATAGTGTGAATGTGAAAACAGTAGTTAATGTCAATTCACGAGGTACCACAAACTCACCATACACCCAACATGCACATACATGCATGCATACATACATACACAAATGCAGTCACATGGTTCCTCTTGTTAATGTAAGGCTAATATAAGCATAAAGAAGGAATCTGTAGTATTTACAAAGTTCAGTTTTGAAGCAAATGCACTTTATTGACAGCAGACACTTGTGCTAGAAATTCTGGGAAGAAATATGGCTGTGATGGCAGACACTCCTCCCTAATTCTTTCACAAAATCTCCTTGAACACCATCATCGCGTGATTCCAGGTTCTTCTTACCTTCACATCTGAAATCTTCTGAAAATATTAAGAGTGTCTGGAGAGATGGTGAGCACCAGGATGAACAGAGGCAGGTTTTGTTTAAGAGTGAAAAGCTAACAAAAGTCTTCTGTCCAAGTTATCCTGTGTTCACGCAAAAGCCTCAGAGTGAATCATCAATAATGGTCAAAATACTTGAGTAGTGCTTACCTTTTATTTTGACTTAACCGTACTGAAACATTTTTATGTTCATATAAATACTGTAGCTTTTTTAACTGATGTTTGATATGTAAATACTTGTATGTACTGCATGTATGTTTTTATTTTGTGTGAATGCAAGAGAGCACAGTGTGTGATTGGAGAAGGTGGATGCGGCCACCATCCTTGCCCCTCAAACAGAGCACAACATTTTTTCTTTAGTGGTTTTGTCTTTTTTGTAGATCTGTTACTGACAATAACTTTTATGGACTTCCACTAAAATTGTTTGAGGCATCAAAGAAAACCCTAGACCTCACTTTGCATGGCAGCTCAAAATTAAGTCCCACAAACATCTTGCGTAAAAATGTATAGACGTCGCAGGAAGTAGATGTCACTGGTAAACAGCAGTGCCAAGCGTCGCCTTGCCAGCTCTACTTTCCCCCACTTACCCATTGTGCTCAGAACAGCGTTTGTATAACTGCACTTACCAGGTGCATAAGTGGCCAGTTTTGGGTTTCTAAGGAACTGAAAAGCTTGACTTACGTCTACTTACGCTTGTATGAAACTGCTCCCTCTCCTGTACTCGCGCCATGAGGCTCTCTCCAGTGTATTCTTCTTTATGTGGGTTTATTTTTATTATAGCCCTGTGAAAGCCTTTACTGTACAGAAAATGTTCTCCAAGCATATCTGTAGTTGTAGAACGTCCTTATCCAGGTCTGAGAACAACTGTACAAAATACTTTCCACTAGAAAAGACTAGTACTGACAACATGTACCTGTGGGATGTTAGAATGTATTTGCCCTTTGAATAGCACCTTTTCCTTTTCAATGAAATGCTTAAAACCAGCCTGATATGATCACAGCCAATGCAGCCTATATTTCCATATTATCCGTGACAATATGTTCATGTTTTCAATGTTTAAATTAATGTGTTTTACTGAGGGCATCTGTGTTCTGCCTGAAACTGCTTAAATGCAGCTTTTGTTTATTATTAAAAAGATACATTTTATCCTGTTATCCATGTCTCATGTATTGTGTACTTTGTGCAAACATATATATAACATAGATCATACGTAAATAAAACATAGGCCTGAATCACTAATACAAGTAGATGACAAATGACAAACCTTGCGTCCATTGTTGTGTCTGTTTTGTTGCTTTGAGGTGGTTAAGGGGGATTTTGAAGGCCTGACATCCTGAAGGGTAAATGTATAGAGTTAAAGTATGAAAAACACTATTTTGTGAATAATATTATATATCATATTATGTTTTGAGAAAAGTAAAGAGCGGGTTTTTACATGTCAGTCGTGGTAAAGTTCAACCTTTCTCACGGAAATGTACAACAAATATGTGTATTATGTTGTTAAACATCGTTTGTATTTGTGTGGAGGGAGTTAAAAATGATAAGCATAAAAGCATTATAAGCATATTTTTTCGACTATATGGCGATAAACGAAAGAAACGGACCTATTTAGTTTTACCTGTTCGGTTCCTGTCGGCTGAATTGCAGACAGTCACGCAGACGTCACTGTTACCGTAACCTGCTTCACCTGTAGGGGGAGCCATTAAACAGCCCAACAAAACTGGCTTATAATCTTTATGCTTTATTGATTTATGTAAATGGCAAATCAAACAGCTATTTGGATTATATACATATACAAACATAGGTTCAACTAGTACTAGCACACATTTCCTTTAAAATGTTAAGTAGCCCAGTCACTTGAGTAAAGTCCTCTGGGCGTTTGTTGTTTACTACATGGTACCTGTTGCCACACTTTTTTAAAATCCTTTGCAAAGGTTCACCCTTCTTTTCAATGTGCTTTTCAATAGTGCGGCCAAGTAACTCATCCCCCCACGTAAAGACCACCAAAGTCCGTGACCAGACTTCACTGAGAACACTCAGATATTTCTCCAGAACATGTCCGTCCCTCTTGCTGAACGAGTCCACTGGGATGACAAGGAGAAACATCTGAAATCCAGGAGACAACATTATGCTCCGCAGAATCTCCTGTTTGACCTGCTTTGGATCAGCCAATCCGAAGAGACTCCAGCCTGGGGTGTCCACTATGGCCAGCCTCACTCCCTCCACCCAGCCATGTCTCCTCACACACAGATTTGTTTTCTTCCCAGGCTCAAACTCGCTGCGTCTGAGGATGAGATTTCCCAATGAGCTTTTGCCAGCCAGTCTTCGACCAAGCAACACAAGTCCCATCACTGAAACCCTATTTGGGCTGACTAACCAAAGGAACCAGAGACAGAACCAGAGATATCAAACTCTCAGTCAAACATACTAAATTCTAATATTCTTAATAAACATAATAAAAGAGAAATAGACAAATGGTTTATATTCTTAACAGCATTACTATGACTTTTAACCTAACTTTACCAAATTTAATGTTCTGAACCTCTTATTTTACTACCAACTACACTTGCCTTGTAAAATGAAAAAAAACTGATTGGGTAAAAAGAAAATAACTGGTATTCTGGCTATATCACATGCAAGTTGTATGGATCACCAACTAACCGTATGTTGTCATGCCGTTTTCTGCCATTTCTCCATCCCAGTAAGTTAGGCTTGGTTTAGGTTGTATATATATCCAGCTGTGTAACGCACAAGGAACTAAATGTTTGAAATGTTTCAAAGTTCATCTTCTATATTCTCTGGAAATCATTTAGCGTGTGACAAATAGACTTTGATAAGGAAGGACAGTGCAGTTGTAAAAGTTTACTATACATAAGGTATTGTAAGTGGTTTTATTATTAAAATAATGTAAATAATATAAAATAGCATGAAAAGTGTTGCCATGTAAAATTCATTCGACAACCTGTTTAAATGTAATTCATAAAAGCAATGATAAAACTGATGAGACCACCATATAACCACTTCATTCTTCAAAAATTTATTCATACACACATACATACACACATACATGCATATATAGTCTGACTGCCACTGTGTAACTCATATCACATTGTCTCCTGACCTGTAAGCATAAATAGATGCCATTCTCATACCTTTGTTAAATTAACTGAAAACAGTAATGGGTCATTTTCAGCACCACTGTGTTGTACATTCTCCATATTGCATCATATATAAAAATATACAATTTATTTTTCAAAGCATTCTTTCCGTTCAATGGCATGAAATCAGGAGTCTATACTGTCAGAATTACTTCTCCAAATTCTCATGTCTTTCAAACGACGTTTCCGTTCACAGCATTTCGAAGATTAGTAGCATCCACACTGAATGAAAGTCACGCCACAGGAACACTCTGTTCCTTCAACACCGCAGACGTCTACGACAGACTCTGTCAGGAGGTTGAGAAAAAAACAGAGGAGGAAAACACGAAGGATGAACGGAGAATATGACGGGTTAGGCGGGAGGGTGAACGAGAAGTCATGAAAACACACAGTGTATTAAGGGCAACCAGGTCTTTGTTGCGCATCTCCTGTAATTCCTCAGCAGCTTCGGATCAGTTTATCTCCCAGTTTCTCAGGGAGGACAAATACTGTAAAAACGTTAAATTGTAAAGAAAGTTCAAAACTAAAATCAAGTGTAAAAAGTTTTCATATTGAGGCGTTGTTGAAGAAGAAGAAGGCGCATTTGGGATAAGAGTTCTGTATCAGTGCATAGTGAGTCTTCTGTGTTGGAGCCACTTGGGGTTATTGCCTGATGATTGCCTATGAGCTGCCCTTACATGCACACATCAACACACACACATCAACACACACATATGCATACAGAGGCATGAGGACACATCCTGCACCTCTTTAACACAGTGGTGTGTGAAGGGGCACTGTGCGCACTTCTCCCAAAGACCAGCAGATGTTCTTGGTCTCATTCGGCATTGCTCTGTGAGCCAAGACAAGCAGCATTGTTTTAATTCTGTCTTCAGCCCAAACGACTCGAGTTCTGCACTTTGTCTCTTTCCACAGTCCCTCCTCAGAGTCCAGCTCGCTCGTAGAACAGCACGTATGCGTCGCTACTGCGAACTTGGCTGGCGGACATTGGCGTGACTCTGCAAACGAAATTGAGACAAACTGTTGGACATGGACTGTCAGAATTTAATAACAGTGAGATGGAAGATGGACATACAAACTGATACAGGCAAATTTGTTGAAAAATAAACAATAGGCATTTAATAAACATTACAACAAATCATGTTGGAAAACAGGGGGTGACCTATAAATGGATTTAAATGGATAATCTACAAAATACAGTATATAAATATACAATTGAAATAAGATTTAAAAAACAGGGCTTGAAAATTAGGGGCATTAATGCTTTTATTAATCAGCATTAATCATTAAAGAGGGTTATTGGTCAATGCTTTCAATTGCCCAAAAATTAAAATTTCAAAATGCCCAAAAATATTAATTGTTATATTATATTACATTTATATATATCTAACACAAATAGACAACATGCCTGTGAGACTGGCAGCATTTTTAATGGAAGTGAGTGGGAGGGGGATGAGAGAGTAGGAGTGAGTGAGGAGGTGGACTAGAGAATAAGATACAGGAAAATAATAGCAGCTGGCAGTTGGAATAAAGCTATGGGTTTATAAAAGCTAACCAATAGAATCATGAGGTCTTTTCATCTAAAATTATTTATATACGATCAGCATGTGCATTTAAGAAATGCCCCTGGTATTACGCAACGCTGTGCAGTCCCTAGAGGACAAATATGAGAAGTAAAAGTGGAGTACCTGGAGTCATTATATGTGTACCATTCCCCATTTGCAGGATTGCAACAGTATGCTGTGTAGTGGCCTCCCATTGTAGTGCCTGAGTGATTGGATACTGCGTACAGGTTATAGACTGCCCCACCTGGAATCAGGAAGAAGACACAGATCAAGATTGTAGAATAAATGGTCTAAACATGACTGCATTCTGTACAAGTTTTGCTAACCACGTGTGGCTTTGTTTCATTTGTTTCCATTCAAACGCAGGGGAGCTGATGTTACCCTATCAATACTACCTCCAAAATGGCTTCACAGTTACTTAGTTTCACTGCAGACTTTCAGTACAGAAGTTACTGCATTATATAAAGTTTTCTATTAAGCATTGATTAGCCAAAGTCATCTGTTACCAGTTACAGTCAGGAGACTCAATTTTGGTTGCTCAATACCAAGCATACAAACATCAAAGCCTGTTGTGTTGGAAGAGTTCCAGGGCAGTGAGGCACTCAATATTAAATCTATCATTGTTTGTTATTTATATAAAACATTATATAACCTGTTGACCTTATTCACTGCAGGCTCTGAAGTAATTTTACACGCTAGAAGCCTTGTGTGACAACACCTTGTACTGTAGTGACTGATCCATAAAATTCTTTGTAGTTCTACTCACTGCTTCTGTCGGAGGCAAACTCCCTGAGATCCAGATCTTTCATGGGGAAGTTTACAAAAGTGGAGAGTTTGCTGGTTCTGATGCGAGCTTCTGAGAAACGCTTCAGATCTGAGCAAGTGAAGCGGTTAAGGAGATAAAACA
>JBAJNP010002348.1:0-49174 GCA_036877545.1 Yasuhikotakia modesta
TCCCCATTACACCGTTAAAGACATCGCCTCAACACCAGCGGCAGCTTAAATCCATCTCTCATACTCCACAAATCAATAGCGGAAACAGTAAACAATCAATAATCGATAGAATAATTAAAGTTTGGACCAATACAGGACATACAGGATAGAAAACAAATTCCCTTAAAGACAGCCACTGAACACGATCTGCGCAAATTAGTTTTGTTCATAAACGTGGTAAGATTTGCATTTAAATTGATTCATGTGTTGAGAAGAGAGAATGGATCATGGAAATGCTTAAATAAAAGAGAATTGATACCTGCTATGTTTTACATTTTTGAGCAATAAAGTAACATTCAGGTTAACACCTGCAGGACAGAAAGACAATAAGCTGTACTTTGCATTTATTGTACATATTATTATTTAGATAAGTCCTTTATATATTTTAGATATGATCCATTGATGGCAATGATGTCTTTTGCATTAATAAAAATGTTTTTCTCTGATTCGTTTCTTAAGATTTAGCATTTTGCATTAACACTCACTGTAGGCCACTGATATACGGCCATTTTGATGAGTCACATCTGTGTTGTGAATAAATAGCCGCTCTGAGATTTAAGAAAATGTCGCTTATGGCCGAAAATACAGATGCTGTTTAACAAATGTGTTTGACGCACGGAGCCATTTGCCAGGATTGTGGTTTAGCGACAGGTTGTGTGAATAAACTGGCACGGTACGAAGTAATGGAAGAAGCTGTAAGGTTTTGCAGAAGCCAGCACGGTTAACGCGAAGTGCGCGCGTCTCCGCCAGCCTGCAGAGCTTCTTTGTTTTCGCTGAAGTGGCTGTATATAAGCAGCTGACGTCACGGCACCAGACTGAGCTTGTGGCGCAGCTGAACGCAAAGCCCTACAGCCAGGAGACTCCCGTCCAGCAGTCCTGAACGACTGGGACCTAGTGCACACGCAGGCGGGTTCACGCACAGCAGAGCGCGTTCACAATTTCGCTGACACTCTGGCTAATGGAAAGGGGAAAATAAGCTTGGCTTGCGTTGTCCGCAACCTTTATCAATGCAAATGTAAATGTTAGTCAACGGCAGTATGAAACCACGAACGCCTACAGAACAAAAGCAAAGAATAGATCTGTTTCTTGTGCTTGAGTTCCTGTTGACAATACATCTAAACACAATTTAGGAATAGAAAAGAGAGTCTGTATTTATTTACTACATGTTAATCTCAGGTATAGTTTATATACCATATATTTATAAGAACAAACAGGTCAGAAAATGCACAAAGCTATACAATACAGCACAAGCAAAACAGCTTCAATATAATGAATGACCGTTGTAATGGAATTACTTTTTTGTATATACCCAATATATGTTATGGCCCATAATATGTTATGGCTAATAATCCCCATAACAAGATATGTAACAATTGTACAAAGGGAATGTGAATAATAACTGCATTCAACTGACATATGACATGAAAAAATGCAAGACCAAATTTTTTATTTGATTTTCAACTTTTAATATAAATGTAAAATGTTCTTTGATTTCTACCACTAGAAACCAAAAACGAACTCACTTTTTCGAGCCATTTCCTTTGGTCTGATCAAGCAATTGTCATACACAGACTCGATATTTCTTTAAACGATACGTGTTTTAGCCATCTTCTGCTTTGTTTGAGGTCACACCAGGCGTTGACTGTATAAGCTTCAATCTGAGTGTTTTATGTTTTCTTGCGAATGACATTACGACTTTATAACGACAGAATAGTAGTCGGAGCAAACTGATAAGAAAACATTGATCTGACATTTCTGAGCGTTGATTCCTCTTGACAAATGCCATTATTTTTAAACGCAGCTTCATTATGGAATAGCCTATAAAATAACTTAGTAAATTTAACCATCCACGTGCAATTTGCGTGCGAATTAAAAGTTGCCTAGTCTGAAAATCTACTACCGAACTACATGGTTTCCTGAGGTTATCTCCTCATCAGACTTGAGGATATGGTGAGGTTTGACAAAGACTTCAGTCGGAGGGGTACCCAATTGATGATATACCCCACTACTAATTCCCAAGCTACGCGTAAGGAATGGGATCACGTGATGGAGTGGGGCGGTCGAACTAAGCCATTTTGGGGACTGTGTCAGTTTGCACCGAACCATCAGTCTGGGCTGTTCACGTTACTGGGCTGAACATCTGTGCCCTGGAATTTACCATCTACGTCCGGAACTAGGGGGTTTATCTGTGAATCAGTTCGGAAAGGGTCTGCAGACGTAACCTATGTGCAATTGCGCAAGAAGGCCACAATGAGCACGGCGGTGGTGCGTTAGAGCTATTGACAGCGTCTGCAGCTCATTCCAAGATGGCCGCTTCGGCAGTATTCATTTTTTGCTGATCGTCTCTCAAGTTTCATTGTCTCCTGTAACAAAGCTAAGAAACCATCGGGAAATATACAGGGTATGTACATTTGAACGTACAAACGAGCGGAGTTAGGAGCCGTTCCGACATGGTTTTGTTTTCTTCTCCGAAGGCAAGACGGTAACAATGTTACCTCTTGTGTGTATGACTGTTTTTGATACGCACGAATTTTATTTACATTTTGTTAGGTTTAGGAAGACTACCTTGTGACATCTGTTAACACAATATGCATGTTAGAAAATATGTCATCCTTGTTAAACCTACGTATATTGTTTTATCTGAATGCTTTTATACCTAGAAAGTCGGCGCGCGCTGGAGAACGGGCAGGCTGGGGTCAGGTGCTAACGGGTGGCCACTTTCATCTATTTCTTCACGCCCGAAAAGCATATAGTACAAGTCTTATTTTATAGGATTGTGTCGTCTTGAGGGCGTATATTTAGACAAAATTAATCTTACCGAGTTTAAACGCCGTCAATTTAATGTATTAACTTAAATCTCAAAGCGCACGGTTGCGTATCTTCTAAGACACAACACACAACGTATGTTTAAGTTTGAACAGGTTAACTTTTCAGTTTGCTTTAGTATGTTCATTATTGTTTATTTGTCACTTTGGTAGTGTGCTTCGTTTTGTCTTTTAAAAAATATTAAAACATTGTCTCGAGTTTAACCCAATGCGGCCAGGGCTGGTCAGGCTTAAGTCCTTTAAATCTGCACAGTGTAAGAGTCATTATTCCAACACTTGAATTTTGAAAGCCTGTTTCGTTATTCTGGTTTATTATATATATCATTAGTAACCAGTTGCTTTCATTGCTTTCGTTCTCAAAAATATTAACTTACTAATTCCATCCAAAAATGAAACAACGTAAACACAGTCATGGATTCACACCCGATTGTAAATGTCATGTTGCCAAATTATCCTTTGGGCAAAATTAAAAGATTAAGCTCTCATTGGAAAATATGTAGTGCTGTTTAACCATTCTCAGACTTAACCAATTGCTTTGTGTACATTTAAATCTCTTGTGTTTATACACTTAAAATATAATTTTTGCCGCACTGGATTTGTCTGCATTTAGTGGCCTTAAAAAAGGTCAGTTTCAATGCATACTTGCAACCTTCACAATGATGATATTTATCAGCTTATCAGAAAATCAAGATAAAACTTTGTCATTGGTCATAAACTGTAACCTTCATTGTAAATATCAATTTTTAGCCTTAGTTTAGACCTTGTCCTTCTCCTTCTCAATGTTAGTTCAGTTTCAGTGTCAAATATGACATCACATAAACCTGACTAATAATGTATCTAATCCAAATACTGTTACTTAGCCACATGTATCAGTCCTGTAAGTTTTAAGTAGTCAGCTCGAGCCTTGAAATAGTTTTATGTTATAATCCAAAGGCCTGGTTTTAAACCAAAGCACACCTCATTTTATACCTGCAAGGAACGGTCACCTTATTTCACAAATCTTAAGATTCCCTTATGTGTAAAATATCGCATTTGAGTCTAATTCCACAAGAGATGTACTAACTTATTTTATGTTGGATGTTGAATTTGTTTATTAAGTCTGTCGGCCTTCGGATTCTCCTGTTGAGGACTGTTGTACAGTAAACAGTTTTTAACGTTACTGTAAAGTTGACAGTGAAGGAAATTTTGCAGTATATAGAATTTTCTCTATACATAGAGATCTATACATATACTCGCATTTATTTACTCCCCATAAGCTACAGTTATCGCAGTCGGGAGATAGCGGGACCGCAGAGCTTCCGTTGACTGTAGGTTACTCATTCAAGACGTGGCAGAAAAGCGCACTGGTTATTCTCCATTGCTATTGAATGTGGTATCTGTTGAATGATCGTTAAACACGTTTTGCAATATGTCGATCGTGACATGTTCGTGGGGTCGGTCGCAGCCCCCGAAGACGAACTCGTTTGGACACGGGACTGTCTAGCAAAATGGCAGCCACGTTAAGATGCATGCTTTAGTTTTGCGACGAGCACGTGTGCAGTGAGATACACATCGTGTTTTAGCCATAACTGATTTATGATCTTTTTAGTGGTCGGGACAATTCACACATCTACCGAAGTGTGCGGCTGCTGTTTGACTGGCAAAAGGCGAATGACAACCTGTCGTCATAGCAACAATAAGCGTGCGCTGGCTTTCATTCTTACCTGTACGCGTCCCAGTGCATGAATGAAAACGATCTCACTACAACTCGTGTTTGCATCCTTCCGTAAAATGTGATTTGCCACAATAAGTGATAATCACACTGTATTTGAGTTCGTTATGTCTATATTGTCGGGTTATATGTTAGAACTGTGTATTTTGTATACCCTTGTCGCATTCATCATATGTCTAATCTTAATGTTTCTTTGGGCTATTTTAATAAGCTGTTTCTTTGGTTGTTAGATCGGGGAAGTCGCACCACAATGCACAGAACAACAAGAATCAAGATAACGGAGCTGAATCCTCATTTGATGTGCGTTTTATGTGGAGGGTATTTCATTGACGCGACCACCATTGTTGAATGTTTGCACTCATGTAAGTATAGAAATCGGTCATAATCTGTCACGTTTAATTAATACTTAACCTGAAAGGGTTGCATTGTTGGTCTTTCAGAATTGTGCTTTCATAGAGTCTTTTTATTCATATTAAATAATTCGTGGTTATGTTTGTCGTTTCCCAGTCTGCAAAATGTGTATCGTGAGGTATCTGGAGACCAGCAAATATTGCCCCATTTGCGACGTTCAAGTTCATAAAACTAAACCTCTTCTAAATATCAGGTAATGGCTGACGATTTGAAAGTATGAAAATGTTTCATTTCTCAATATCATTCAAGTTGGTACCTATAGTTTATCCCAACATAGCATAAACCTTTGAATTAAGGTATATTATTGAAGATGGTCTTTAGGTACAAAGTAATTCTAAAAATAAATGTTTTCAGAATAAATGCCTAAAACATTGTTGGTATGTTTCAGGTCAGATAAGACCCTTCAGGACATTGTATACAAGCTGGTACCTGGTTTGTTCAAAAGTAAGTGTTTCACACCTGGTTAAAAGTGGTTATATTTGTTACATTAGTTTCTGCAGAGAAAATGAGCAGCTCATAGTTTCTCTGAAAAATAAACAACTAAACATTAAGTGATTCTGTGAGTGATTTTCTTTAACTTGTTTTTGTTCCTTAGACGAGATGAAACGAAGGCGGGATTTTTATGCAGAGCATCCAGTTGATGGTAAATGGAAGATGATTGTTATGATAAAAATTGTTTTAAAAATGGTGTTTCTTGTATTCATACCGATGTCATGCAGTGATGTCCTGTCTCTGTTCTTCAGCTGCTAATGGCTCTAATGAAGACAGGGGAGAGGTGGCAGATGAAGACAAGAGGATCATTGCTGATGATGAGATCATCAGTTTGTCCATTGAGTTTTTTGATCAGAGCAAGTAGGTTCAATTTAGCTCCTTGTGGTGTCTACATTTAAATGCCATTATACTAAAAACGTGTGTTGCTTGTGTTGATGCAGTAGTTGAATACAAGGTTGTTGTTAACCAGACAATTAAAGGTAAATGTTTAATGTATACCAGTTATTGATTCATTGTTTTCTTAAAATTGTCAGACTTGATAGTAAAGATGTGGAAGAAAAAGAAAGCAAAAAAGAGGTAACTTTTCTAAATGATTTTATTACAATTATGTCTCGAACTCAATTTCGAGGGTTAAACATAAGAGAATATACTAAAATGTTTCTAATCTCATTTTCAAAGGCTAATGTAAAACGGTACTTACAATGTCCTGCCGCCATGACAGTGATGCATCTCAGAAAATTTCTCAGAAGTAAAATGGATATACCGTGTACATTTCAGGTAACCTAATTTACATTCTAACTCGTGTTTATTCTCTTCCTAAAAATAGCTTATATTGGTTTCTGATTTACATTTTAAGCACAAATGTTTGTGTTCAGAAACATATGCTTAATTCTGTCTCATTTAAGCATTAGTCAACATGATCTTTTTTCTTTTAGATTGAGGTTATGTATGAAGATGAGCCTTTGAAAGATTACTATACTCTTATGGATATTGCTTATATCTACACCTGGAGAAGGGTATGAGTATGAATTTCAGTTTATACAAAACTTTAATATTGCAAAAGTGTTGATTTATTATATTTTTGCATTACTGGGTAATAACAGATGTTGATATTCAACAGAATGGACCATTGCCTTTGAAGTACAGAGTTCGGCCTGGGTGTAAAAAGATGAAGCTAAGGAGCCCAAGGGATCACATGACCGGTAGCAAAAGGCCTTATACAGAAAGTGACTCCAGCAGTGACAAACCAAACAGCCCAACTGTTGCTGCCCCATCTACATCATCTTCTCTGCCCAGCCCAAGCACTCCTGTCCATTCTCCACATCCCAGCTTACCCCACATCTCAACAGTTAATGGAGTTTCTGCCAAAGTTGGCCCAAGCGGTCAAGCTCCTTTCAAAGTCTGCAAAACTTCTCTTAATGGCTCCAACTGTCTTGGGTGACTTGCTATGAATGCCAAAGCCATCAACATCATGCAGAAAGAACCGTGATGTAGATGCTTTCTGTATAAAACCAACTCTCCTGTTTTTATATCATTTTTAAACATACAACGTGTGAAAATTTTGTAACACGGCATTGTGTTATATTTTGTATGAATTACTATGGCCTAGCGAGTATTGTGATGAGAACTGAGGGGAAACTCAGCAAGGAGAATGTATCTGGGTGTTTTTTTTTTATAAAATAACATGTCCCTTTAGATTAGCACATCAGTGTATATACATCATTTTCTTGCATATGACGTCTTCAATAAAACTCAAGAGGACGCACACAGTGTTTTGTTTATACACGAATTCTTTATTCAGATACTAAAGGGCATTAAAAGACATTTCAGCTTCATTCAGTTGAATGACCGCACAGCAAATGTAAATGCGAAAATTGGCATAGTTTTTCATTTTAGATTTACAAAGGGCAGAAATGCGGTGTCAGCATTGTTGGGATTTGGTGTGCATGTCGCATAAGTTTGAGAAATGTAGTCTCAATTTCTCCTGAGCATTTATCTACGGATATACATGAGGATATAGGCCGTACACGTAATACGAGGATATGAGTTGTTATGGAAGACTCGTATAGCCTTAAATACCTTTCTGTTACTTGTTAATTCAAATGTGTCATTTACTGTTGTACAATATGAGACCTTTGTCTAAATAAACATTTTACTTTTTATTACTAAATGCATTGTTTGGATAAAACAAAACCAACATCAGACATACAGTATTATACGAAAATAAAGCCTTATGCCTCCTTTCATTTATGCGATATATTAATTTGTAGCTGTACTTTGGTTGAGTTATTTAATGTAAAAATCTGTGACGTGATACACATTTGTGCACCGGTGCCTGTGCTATAAAGAGAATTATATGATTGTAGTGCCTTAGTGAAGTAATATGTTTGGGGTCTGAGAAATGCGCAGTTCTCCGGGCTTTGACCTTTCTGTCGATCTGTGAGCAACAGATATGATAATGGAGCAACTCCATAGTGTTTAAACTCAAATATTGACAGTGCAAGCTGGTGTTTTGCATGCTGGGTAAACGCTACACAGGTCTTATATTCTTATAAGATCGATCGGCTAAAATGAATAGCTGACAACAAGGTAAAAGATCAACACTGATCATGCAACACGTACAGATCTGCTGTTATTTCGACCTCGAAGCCCGTCAATAAAAAAAAAGGTTTTTCACAAGTATTAACCAAAATAGTCAAATGATTGACAAAATATTTGATCACTTAAAAGATCAGATTTGATCATTTAAGGATTTCTTAATGCGTCCTATCTGCCCAACCTCTCCTCAGTTCAAGAGTTCAAAAGCTTATATCAAATTTAATATGAAATCATCTGTAGTTTTAAAAACGATAGAGGAACGTTTATTTTAAAACGTAACAAAGAATAATTTAGTTTTGTTAAAAAGCCTTTACGTTATATATTAACACAAACAGGCAATAACTTTGTTAACCCATTGAGATCTGTGTGTGCAATGAGTCCCAGATTAAGTTTTTGGGCTGTAAACCTTTTGGGTTATTTGGCTTGAATACCAACAAACATACAGTTTCAGTTATATATTCATGTTCATAGGAAACTGTACGATATATTACAAATTAAAATGAAAAATCGGTTAAACTTGGAGTTAAAATACAGATATAAACACGAACGCGTGGTCATTGTACGTTTTAAGGTCTAGCAGCATAGTTAAGGATAAAGCTACTTAACTGCAGCTTTCCACACACAATAACTGCATCTGTCCAAAATCGAAACCAAACAAATAAGGAGTATTTTGAAAAGATGTACATAAAATAAATAAACCTAGAAGACATTACCGTCACATGAAGCGTCAAGCAGGCCTACCACGCTGTCAAAGCGGTGAGTGTTGTGCCCTCGCCTGGCTGTTAAAATGTACTGCATCGCAGCCTGTTATAACCAACGAAACTTGAGAAAAGTTTGTTCAGTCTTTTTGCCTCATTGCCTATTTCAGATAAATAGAAAATGAGATTGTTTTTATTGCTCTGTTCTACCAAGTTTGTTCCTAACGTCCAACTGTGAGAAAAAGTTGGTGAAAAAAATCACGAGCTCTGTCCTTCCAAAAGAAGTTTTTTAGACAAGGTTACAGTAACATAAAGGTGATTCATGTTAATGCTTGTTATTAATGAAATGCTGCATTTGGGAAAAACTGTGCAATATTTTAACACCAGATTAAATAATGCCATTTACAAAAACAAACCTGGTTGAATAGTTGAATTTAGTTTAATATAAACATTCCATTTATTTTGTATATTCAGCTTTGTTCTGTTTAGCCATTGGTTAACAAAAACATGAAAAATTAAACATTTTAGGTAAAGCATTTTGCTGGTTTTAATGGGTTGTTTTGTGAATGTAGGATTTGACCATAACACATGAATTTTCCAAACATCAATCCAGCTGAGCAATGCGTCATTTTATTGAGCAATGCTTATGGGAAACAGTGCTTTTAAATATTTTTAGACTACAGCACACAATCTCACACACACACAAGAGTGACACACTTCCAAGATGGATTAACAATAGTTATGACAAGTAGACTGACAGAAGATTATTTCTTCCTTAGACAGAATACAGTTTCATATTTCGTATCAGTTCACATCTCATTTTCAAATGTTCACCCTATTGTCAAACTCACACTGTGCCATCAACATGAATGTTTGTTTTACAAATAACAACACGTGAGATCATAACTTTATATAAGCTGAGAGAAAGTGAAAGTCCTTTTTGGGTAAAGTTTGTGTTAAGCTTATAGAAGTGATAATTTCTTCATTCACTGTGGCTTCAGAGACTTGTGCTGTACAGGCATCACATTTATCAAGGAAAAGGATGATATTATGAAGTGCTGTTGTGCTGAGTTACACACAAAGACGGCCAATGAAAGCTGCCCCACAAACAGAAATTTAAATATAGCGACACATTGAGAGAAGAGCTGCAACAAAGAAGATTGTTTTAACAAAGAATCATTTCAATTATCATACAACAGTGAATAAATCTAATTGCTAAAACCAAATGAGCAGTTTGGTCATTTTTAAATAAGTTAATAAGGAGGCTAGCAAGAAAATCAGAGTTTTTGTACCTTTACAATTTCAACATTGAATCATAATATTGCAAGCGGATAACACACTTGCATATTTACATCTACACAGAAACCACCTTTGTCCTGTTCACCTCCCCTTTTTAGAAAATAACATTTTTCAAACATTTCTTTTTAAAAAAATGATTCAAATACAAAATTAAATAATCCAGAGTAAAAAAGGCACACCCTTGCACAGTGTATATATGTAAATATTCAACACATACAGTAGGATATTTAGGATTACTTTGCAAACAATATTTCAGCAGAACACATCTCACAATATCTATATATTTCATAATACTAAAGGTCTCTGGGATCCCACAAGGTTTTAACAATGAGAGCGAGAGAGAAAGAAAAATAGAGAGAAGATAGAGAAGAGAGAGAGAAATATTAACAGCTAGATCGAGAAATAGGCAGATTTCTCCACCTCTTTACAGTGCAAACGAAACACTGTACACAGATTCAAGCATTAATATAGTGCCAGCACAACTGCATTCTCTCTTAGAGAATGACCAATTGTAAACTTGCTGTTTATTACTTTATAAAAGGGAGGTACAAAATACGCTTTTTTTAATAGTGTTCTCTAATCAAGACCTAAACAACATAAAACAAGCGATGTGTGTCCCTTCAATAGCGCTAAACAAGTGACAACGCACATGTAACCCATCGGGTGCTTCACACGCTTTACTAATCACTACTATTGCATGACCCTCCGTCATTGGATGGTGAAACTAGAATCATTTGCATAAACATTTTGGTGCATTTTATGTGCAAAAACACCAGAGTGGCAAAAATACTCCTGTGCAGGAATAAATCCAATTTGCCGATTGGCGCTTCACTATGAATTCTGCAGTTAAACCTGAAGTTGCGTCCCTTAAACCTCACGGTTACATGAATTTGATTTAAAGGTGCAGAATGCAGCTAAAAAGCAATAGTGCAATAAATAGTTTTAAACAATTTTGGCTCCGGTTCGTTTTTCATGTCACATGTTTTCAGGGCAATTTTTAAAAGGAACAACAAAGAAATTACTTTTCTTTACAAGAAGCACAAGGGCAAAGTTACTAAAATCAAGCAGCTCCTAAAATTCCAGTATGATCATCATACGAGATAACTGGTCACAAACAACATCACTCGATTCTCAACCAACAATATCTAACACAAAAGTAACTGTATATTTCTCTATATATGTATATATACGACACATGTATCCTTTATCAACAACAAGGACCCAAACCTACTCAAGGATAAAATTAACTTGTAAACCAATGAAAGATCTTGACAGATCTAAGACTCAATCCTCTGTGGAAGTGGGAGAGAGACGATGTGTCTGTTACTCACAGCAGAAACCTTTCCCAGGATATGAAAGCTTAATATGTGACCATCTTCATTATTACTGCAGTGACTGTCACAGCCCAGCCTCAGCGATTAGGACAGAATGGTGGTGATAAAATCATAAAACCGCTTTGAATATTGCTCAGGGTTGACCGTTGAGATTTCTGCCCCTGCCTGAAGAAACACACAACAATTAGAAAGGAGAAAAATGAAATGTGTTGATTCTGAATGAAATCTAATGTAACATTCAGGGTGACTGTGAAGTTCTGTAATACTGTAGTTATGTTTGTAGCTCTTACCCCATGTTTGACTGTTTTAGCTGCGTGAGCTGCTTTCTTCTTGGCATCATATGGGGTGAGAATGTCAATTACTGCCATAAAATAGACTTCTTTTTTAGGAGCACCTGCAAGGTAGAACACACTAAAACTTAAAATGACTAAAACTTACTACACAGAATAATGTACTATTGCACAATTTTAAATCATATTTAAATGCCTAAATGTATATGTAATGTATAATTTAAATGTGTATGTATGTTTATCTAATATTCACTGTGGAATCATATCCCACAACACAGTTAGTAATTCTAACACACACTTTCTTAAAATAAAAGGTCCTTCAGTGAGGCAAATATTTTTAACATGTTAAACAATTAAAACAATAATTAACAGTTTTTTTCATGACAAATGAAATGGCAAGTATAATACTCTGGTGCGTAACTCTTAAACTATCACCTGAATGACATATCAAATTATACAGCTAGAATCAACAGGTGTGTTATTACTCTTCCAAACCACTGGCTAAACTCATTGGTCACCAAGATGGTGCCATAAATAGTGTTTTGTCTAGTGTAGTGTAACTTTAAGAATTTAGTAGTTACTCACTTTCGTGGCTCTTGATAGCATACACATCAACAGTGGGGTCAAACTCTCCTGGACCCAGGGGCCTGTTGCTGTCCAGTGTGTTGCTGGGGCTGTCCGGTGGGGAGCCGGTGGCCCCTCCATCGCTCTCCGTCCCCTCCTCCTCCCCCGCGTCATTGTCCTCACTCTCCTCCTCGGGCGGCTCCTGCTCCCCTCGCTCCACATCATGGATCCCCACCAACAGACTGTAGTCCATCAGCTTCAACTGGGCCAGGAACTGTAAAACATGTTACATCCTTTTAAGGGGACAGAGCGCTTAACATATATTCTCCATTTACTTAGACACAGTTCAATGGCACATTTATTAGGTTGTGAGGGTTTTATTTTATGAGGGTTATTGAGGAATTAGCATGTTTGGATAGGTGGTTCAATTATGCAATTTACATTTATGCATTATTGGCAGTTGCTTTAATCCAAAGCAATTTACATTGCATTCAAATTACTGTACATGTTATGACTCTGTTTCCTGGAGTCAAATGCATGACTTTATTCGTTTAATCAGAGTTTATCGAGTTTCTCAGCTTAGCTGGTACAGCCTGATGCTAGCGACATCAAGGTCCCGGGTTCGATTCCCAGCAAAACAAAGCCAATGAAGGRAGGAACATAGATAAGGGGGTTTAACAGATACCTCTACATCATTCTTCAGTTTCTCCAGGAACATTTTCTTGTTCTCTCCATCTATGTAGATTTTCTGTCCATCATTGATGAAGTCATTGTCTTTGTAGGTCGGAAGCTCCTTGGTCTGTTATTCACATTGGAAAAAGTGTGTTAGAGTCCATAAAAAGCCTCACCTGTAAGTGTGAGCTTAACTTATGGTGGTGTTATTGTCATATAAAACCACAAATGTGGCATAAACGTATCAAGAGTTTTAGTTAAGCTAAGTGTGTAATTTCTGCCTCATTAATGACATCACAGGAAATTCAAGATGCCCAGCTGGGCTCAACCAATGGCTTTGGTTTGTATTGGGATAGTTTGTTAGAACGTTGGCATTGGGATTCATTTAATACTTGTTTTAAAGTAGCTAATACTTCTGTTTATGATTGCCAATAGCACAGAAATGACACACTTCACATTTAATTTTAGTATTCAATCATTTAGCAATGGTGTTTATCCCTTGATTTCTTTACCTCTATATTAAACACTACTGTATGACTGTAACATTGGTTTAGCGTTAAACAATAAATACATTCTTCAGGTGTGAAGATAAATCTGATGAAATTTGGTTTGGTATCAACACACAGCATGTATATGTCTGAGAGAAAAACTTAGGGTAGATATAACATTAGAGACACAGACTATTTAAATACAAGCTGACTGCCGCCTGTGGACACAGAGCAAAAAGCTGTGATTTAGATTTCATGATCAGACAGACAATTAGCGCATTTGTAATAATTACAATCATTAATCCTTGGTTGTTTTTCTTCTCCCTTCTGCAGAGATCAGTGATTGAAACCCACAGTGTACAATCCAAATTGTACATTGTATCATGCATTAGATTTGAGATTAAATATTTAACATGGGCTACAGTTACCACTGATGAATAATAGGTGATACATTTAGGAACATCAAAGAAATACCAGTTTAACAGGTCACTTTCTTCTAACTGGATAATCTTAAGATCCTAGAATCCTCCCTTACGAAACATCAAAGCACCTTTTCTTGAATACTTAAATATTTTCAATCTTCAATCAAACTAACAGAACATAGATTCTCATATTGCTATATTAAAAATCCTCTCCATTAAAATGCTGAAACACAACAAATCCAGTTTGTTCCCGGAATTCCACCAGAATTCCATAGATGAAGAAGTCACCATGTTATTTCTGGCACAGCACTTTAAGCATCATTCCTGGTCTTGGGTTTACGCTCTCCCTTGAGGGATCCTCATTTCCTGAGGCAAAATGTGGGAGGATGCATGTTGAAGAACAGAGGAAAATGGGACAGTTCTTTGCTGTGGTGTCCTTACGTGTTTTATGGCGCAGTAAAAGCGTGTGGCGATCCGGATGGTTTGTAGTTTTTGGCTCATGCGTGATTTGGGCGGAGCCCCATCCTCAGGTGGGCGTGGCTGCCAAGAGAAGGAAGGTAAGACGCAAGCAGCCACTAATCAGCATGTGGAGCTGTTGCATGGTTATCTGTGGCAATTGTTTGTTTAAATTGTACTCAGTTATTTAAAAGAGGACAACAGCTAGTACAGAAAAAATCTGTTTCTTCAAATGTCTTAACAATACAAAGATTATTTCACATATTCCACACATGCATCAAAAGAAACATTTAAAGTACAACATGATGTACAATTATGATTATATATAATAAAATGGCTGCTATACAGTCAACAACAGGTGAATGTCACAAGAGGATGTTAAGGAAACCACAACTTGAGAAACAATGAAAAGAAACAATGGAAGAACTGAATAAAGTACAATGACAATAAAATCTGTATATGTCTGTATATGACACAGATTTACAAATATATAACTATTCATATTTGCCTGATAGTATCATATACAGCATTAGAATGTAGACAGAAAGTCTTACATGGGAGAGAAATGGATCAATGAAGAAAAACTTCATGTCAATAAGATTAACATGCATATGAAATAAAAGAATATACATGCAAATCATGTACATGCTTTCTGTACATATGAAGATATGAGAAAAAAACATGATCAGGTTTGCCTTATGTGACAAAAACTGTACAACCCGAGTCTTTATTAATGCACAAAATGTTATCATACATTAAATCAAACAAGTTAAAATTGTTTTAATCACGTGTAATCCATCAATCAAATGCTGATGTCATATGTTTATGTATTTCCTGAAACCAAGCGGGTTAAAGAAAATAATTGTGATTGGCCAATAACATCTGGGTTTTAAAATCATTCATAATGGTTCAAACCTCATGTAAAAAACAATAAAAACGATCACCAATAACATTTCACTAGTTTCATAATTCCTCTCAGGACTGTTATTTAAATTCAATAAGAGACAGGATTTCCCCAACACACTGAAGCAGAAGAAATCAAGCAAACACTAAATTGAAACAGAGCAAACAGTTTTTAAAGAGTGGAGAACATGTAAATGGGAACTTTCACACAGGATAAGTTTTGAACGTTTATTAGTAAACAACATACATGAATGAGAAGTAGATGGTAGTTATTTCTGTACATTATTTACATGCAGTACATCCAACATGCAAGTGTGAAGTAACATACTGAAAACGTATCTAATATGAACAATCTAATATGAGTGAATCATACACAGACCCTCACAGATTTTTTTTTAAGTTCTTACTTTCTACCCATGATATAAAGAAAATGAAAGTTTACCTTTTCCTTGTCGCTAGCCTCTCTGGCCACTGTTGATCCCTAAAAATGTTGTTGACAACAAAAATGGAATAAAGTCATTATTATTCTTAAAGGTTTGTAATGTAAATTCTGGGGGTTACTCTTCAATTTGGCATTAGAGAACAAATTCCTGGTATGGTGAGACATTAGTCTCTTTCAGGCATGTCATCTTTACTGGTAACTTACCAGTAAATTACTGGTAGTAATTTACTGTAGTAAGAGTAGTAAGCACTGGTAGTAAAAGTCATGTGTTTACATTTGAAAAACTACTGGTAATGTTACTATCTTATCATTAAATGAATATATAGTCAGCTTTAGACCAATCATAACATTCTGACCTGGATGACTGTCACGAATCATGCAGCTGTAACTCCTCTATTCACCACCAGAGGGGAGTCTCACCTGCATGTTAACTCCTGGACTTCATTTTCTATCATTGCTTGCCATCACACCTGTTCCCTGTCTAGTGGACTTTACGACCATTCTCACACTCACTTCTGAGTCTTGTTTTGCCTGGGTTGACATTACTGTGTCATTTGCCCAGTAACTGCACTAATATAAATGTTATTTGATGCCTGTGTGAATGGCGCATCTATGTATTTACAGATAAAAGACATTTTGATAGTTTCCTTAAGAAAAACATTAAGAATTCATGTCTGTCACTCACCTTCAGATCATATTTTTTGTAAACAGGCAGCCGATGACTGAAAACATTGCGAGTGACGATCATGTAGGTCTCATCTCCATCCACCGTGAGGCGATACATGCCCAGAAACTGAGGAAGCAGCGTGTTGCCATGGCACTCAACTATATACTACAAGAAACAAATGCAAAAAAAAACACTTCAGAAGCTTGTTGGGCTCATTTGCGGTTCTTCTCAACAGATTCTTCTTCATATCTGGTCCTTCTACCTGGTGGTATTTCTTCAGTATGTTGTGCATCTCAGCTACGTCCTCGCTGGTGATGATTTTGATGACGTACTTCTTGTTGTATGACGTGTTGAAGCGAGCGCCACTGCGGCCCTGAGCGTCGCTGGGAATCGGTGCCCTGCGTGTCAGAGAGTTCTGCCACGGGAAGGAAGAACGATGAAGGATTTTACGCCGCCAACGCTAAACAAGCCCACATTATCCTGCCAGCATAAAGCAGTGAAAAGCCAATGCTGGCACTTCTCCTAGACTGCAGTGTGCAGTCTGCCTGGAACGCCAGACTGTATAGTCTGGGCCCTTCTTTTATTGAATCTCATCACAGGCAGAAATATGTTGACAGATTTTGCTCATTCAGATGGCAAGATGCCCTGTCTTGTATTCCTATAGCAAGGGAACGTTAACAGATTAGCGTGCTGTGAGGGAAAATGACAGCCTTCGCGTTTGCCTTAAGAAATGGCATTAGCCAATCAACACGAGTTCTGCCGCTTTACTGTCGGTGCCGGGTGCCCTGAGATGACATCATCAGCATAGCTGGCAAAAATATGAGGTCTCTGCGTCTCGCTGCAAGAGCCACATTCTGTTTAGTTTGTCTCCAGGTCACTTCTAAATCTCTCAAACTCAATAAAGCATCCAATATAAATCTCTGCAAAAGCATGAGTAACACCACATGCTTCAGTTTCATTCGTTTCGTAAAGTTTGTACAAGTTTAACTTCAAAATCAAGTAAATTGATTTATAAAGTATTTATATTAGATGTAAGACAGTGCTAAAAAGGTGCTTCACCTCAATAAAAGGGAAATGCTGATTTTACAATCACAAAAACAGGCGCCGGGTCACCAGTAATGTTAGTGTCGAGGTATTCTGGGAAATGGGCCAAATTCAATAAGCTGTTTTCAGCATTTGGCATTTTAAGTTTTCAAAGGCTGAAAGATGTGATCATTTGATCTTTGCTGGAAATTTTTTTGCAGTTTACGGAAACATATTTTGAGGTGAAAAACATAAGACAAAAAAAGGAGTTGAAACTGATCTGTGAAAACAACAGCTCTGAATTTCTGCAGCGTTAGATTTAGGTAGGGATAAAATAATGGTCCAGTCACTACTATAGCAGCTTTAAACAATTTTGGGTCCTCACAGATTTGAAGATTTTTCAGATCTGTGGAGACCCAAAATATTTTTAAAACTTATCTGTTTTAAACTTGTTTATCTGTCAGTCGTCAAATTAAACTGATGAAAGCACATCTAGCCCTGCCTCTCTGAATGCTCAGATAAATATTTGTTACCTTAATTGCCAAACACTGCCAAGTTTAAATCTTGCTTGACTAAACATTTCTTTCAAATAAACAAGGCAATTTATCAGTTATTGCCTTTGTCTGTCAGTGAATGTACATCAGTAATAGTGGCAGATGTGGCTGCGTATTACTGAAATGAAGAGTGTTCGGATGGAAAAAATGATGCAGTGTGTGACAGCTGTGTGCTTTATGCTGAAAGCTGCCTCCTTAAGTTTCTTACTGTACAACCAGTGCATCACTGACTAGAAAGACAGATTACATCAACAACAATGACCTTCTCTGAAATCTTATAACAATAAATAGAGCATTATATATTTTTATCTGATATAACCTCAGATACAAGTTCTGCCCCTGGATAAATGCATCAACACATGACCATGTTAAAGTCTACTGGGTAATTAGAAAGTTTAGTTATGGTGAGAAAATAAACAGTAGAATAGAGGATATCACTCTTAAACACACACGCGCACACACACACACACACACACACGGACAAAACAAACAAACAAAAACAACTACAAAAGCAAAATGAGAGAAGATTTATCAAATCTTGTGCTGTATTGCAAGTGTTGAGTACAGTAGAGTATAACAACAAACGTTGTGGGTTCGATTCCCGGAAATCTTTCCTGATGAAACGTGTAGCTTGCATGCACTTGTGTTGCTTTGGATAACAGGGTCTGCTAATGTAAATGTATGTGCTGGTTTACCTGAAATTCCTGATCATCGATGGAGAACCTCTCCCTCAGATTGCGGAAGACAAGAGGACAGTACTCCTTAAACTTGAAATGGCTTGGCATGTTCTCTCTTTGAAGGCAGAAATAGACACAAAAAACTGAATAAATCTAAGCAATTAACATATACATAGCAAAGCGATCACTGTATTTTATCAATAGTGTCGTCTGAAGTCTCTCCTACTTGTTGAAGAGGTGGTTGTCCACCTTGATCTTAGAATTGGCTTTGAAGTCATCAGGCATTAGCATAACAGGAATCTGAATATGACTGAGTTCATTTATCTGAAAGCAAACAACAGAAGACGTCAAAGCGCATCAAAGAGGAACGAGCGAATCTGTAATGATTCATTTTAACAGGCAAAGTATATCAAAAATCTGCCGTGCGGAAAGACAAGTCTTTTGGACCTGCTCCAAATTAAATAAAAACTGTTTTGTCATTTACTCTCTCTGCAATATAGGGGTCATTCTTCAAAATGTGCTGCACTGCAGGACCACTGCCAAGAAACAAGTTCCTTTCACCACCGACGGCAGCAGTGAAAAGCGCCATCTGTGCCAACGCGACTAGCGTTACTTATTAGGCAGGACTGTCCACTTCCTTTTATATGGTACTAAATAATTTAATACGAGTCACGTGTTAGCGGCCTTTAAGGGGTACTAGCGCATGCACGCCTTAGCATTGCTGCAAGTGAAGCTGTGTGGATTGATATTGACAAATAACTGAATAAGCTGTCTGCTAGGCTAAGGATGTAGCATTTAAAAGTCAATACATACTTATTATTGATTATGTTAAAAATGGGTGCACATGTCCATATGTCCAAACTGCTTTAACTTGAAATGCTCACACACACACCATGACGTCTTGTATGCAGAAAGCTATTTTTGTACATCTTCCTGCTTCCATCTGTCCCTGCCGCATTAGGGGGTGTTGACATGTCCATTATGAAGCCCTTAACTCAATACAGAAGATGCTAGGTGACTACATAGTGTGTACAATACATATTACATAACACACACACTTTATGTATAATAAGAAAATATTGTAGCGACAAGGACACGTGAGAGTTAGAGATACAGTGAGAGAGGGAGCGGTGCAGCAGAGAGAAAGACCAATAGAGGAAAAGGGCAGCAGGTTCACTGAGAGCAGCACTGAAGCAGCAGAGACTGAGGAAGGACAAGCCAGGGTCAACCTGCCTGAGCTGTTTGTCTCACACACACACACACACACACACACACACACACACACACACACACACACACACACACACACACACACACACACAGACAGACAGATAGATAAACAGATAGATAAGGGTATGTAATGTAATGTAGTGGCTCTGTACGCCCCCACCCCTTCACACTTGGTTACATAATCAAAGTACAATTTCATTTGGACAAAGCCATTGAGATTAATCAAGCAAGAGACCAGAGGCTTTTGCGGGGGAGCAGAACGGTGTTTTCTCTGCAGCAAATCCACTCAGGAACATATGCGCTTAGACTCAGAAATAATGCCTGTGATTTAAACTTCCCTTTTAATTGTTTTTCAGAATCAGACCTAAAACTACACCATCACTGGAGACTGTTTCTCACCCATATAGCACATAGGGCTCATCACACAGTTTACATAACACAGTGCTACTACAAATCTACCTCAGCTGACAGTGTAATGCCTTATGTGTTGGGAAAATAGGCTAGCCGAGTGTTTTGAGGGCTTGTTCCGTTTCAGTTTCTAGTTAAGGCGATTTCACGTTCCTAATATTAAGAAAGTTCTTTCATCTCCTTCACCTCAGACTTAAATTACCTCTGAGACTCTTATAAAGTCTCTTTAAGGCAAGCCAATTCACTTGACGGCCATGTTTGGAACGCCTTGGGCTGCAATTTCCAGTCATGCAAGTACAACTCCTCACTGCTTGAAAGGCCAGAATTTTAAAAACTGTTGCCCAGGATTATGTAACAAAAACATATTTTACACCAGAAATAAATCAACTGTGGCAACATATGGACATTCTAAAGCAAACAAATGGGTAACTGGCCTCTTCAGCTAACATATTTAATGTTGTCATTTGTCCCACCTCTGCTCTTATGTAATTATTACAAACATGAAAAACTTCAGTCAATATCAGAGCTAAAGGAAATCTATGGGAGGGAAAAGATGGACAGAAGGACAAAGGAGGGTGTGCGGGTTAGATGAGAGAGTTAGCAATGGACAGATGGAGTGAGTAGCGAAAATGAAGGCAAAAGCAACATTAATGATTCGGTTGCTGTGAAAAGCAAAAGGGTGTGAGTTATATGTAGTGAAGTTAGCGGTTCTATTGGCCTAAATTTTTAAAATAGGCTACACACAGGGGCAATATTCCTAAATCCTGCTTTATGAGGACAAAAGGTGTTGCCGCATAGTGCCAAATAAATTTAAACATGCGGACAGGGAAGAATATATTCATTATCTTCGAAAGAATGAACTTGTGGGCAACTCTGATTCATTTTGAGGTTTAAGTTATGATGTTACTCGACGCCTACACACAGTGAGCAAGAGAAAATGAAAAGTCTTTTTTAAATGGAGATTTTTTTCAGTGTTGTAAATTGTTCCATGTCTTTTAGTTTCCAGGGCAAAAGTTCATTCTAACAGTCTCCCAGACAGCATAACCTGGAAGAGAAAACCAGGATACTGACAGAAAAACAAGATAACATCTATGTTATACTTATACTGGAGTGTAAATATTAAAGCTCACTCGCTTTTGGCATCAGACATTCAAACATACACCCAGAAACAGATGTTTTAGATACAGCCATCAAAGTCTTTAAGACTTAAAACTCAAGACTAAATTTCAGGACTAAAACGTAGAATATTTGGAATATACATGGAATATGTTCTAAAAACACAATTAAATCTATCTAATGGTAATGAAAGACATATATTTATAAATTACATTGTACCAACCGAACTACCACATAACCCACAGGTAACAGGTAATACTTTTATGCATTACAGGACTAATATAAGGCTCACAGACACTGGCGCCCAGATTCCCAAGAGATCAATTAAGGCTCATCAGAAACCTGGAAACCCACAAATCCCATTGGGAAGCCTTGCTTTAAACCTACCCTGTTGTTTAGGGTTTAAAAACACATATTTTTAACCCAATAGTTGGGTTTAATCAAACATAGCATAACATCATAACATCAGCATTTTTCCTGCAATGACAATGATATCGAATAGTAATAATAATAATAATATTTTTGTTTTCTAGCATCATTATAAACAAGCGATCAAACGGTCTGCAGCTTGTCTGGTTAGGCTGCAACAAAGTGGACATACACCCCTGGTGTTTAGAGTCGTACTATGGGGTCAAAGCTGGTTTAAAACGACCATCGCTGATGTTACCAACCTGTAACAAAATGCAACCCTTACCGAGTGATTCACTCCCCACATTAACACGCTCAGGAGCGGGTCGCTGGCCCGGAACAACTTCACCTTCTGAGACACGAAATGTTTCTTCTTGGTTTTAGTTTTGCTGGCGATAGATGCAGCGAGGCTGCTGGCTGCAGAGGCCATGTTTAGTTAGCGCACTCGAATGAATGAAATCCCTGCGCGTGGCACTATGCGTTACTAGCGGGCGATGCCTTGACACAAACTGTGCGGAATCCGCAGCGCCCAGCCGGATCTTGACAAGCGATTCGTCCCGTTGTTTTTAATGCATCACGTTCACGCATCCCTCTGCAGACACGCAGCTGACGACCAACGCAAAACTCTCAGAAACCCCCTTTCCGCCAACGCAAGAGCAGCTAACCGCTAGCTGTCATTGACGTTGGCTTGAAGGTTACAGTTGGCTGGACGTGTGCACCACCAACTCATTCACACACGAGCTAAATTTTAGGCTCCCCACGCAAAGCATCCCATAAAGTCAAATGTATAATTGTCCGCCGTGTGGCTAAACATTAAATGCATTATAAAGTAAACAGATAACAGACCCGTTTTCCGATACACGATGCAGAAATTTCATACCACCTCTATGTAAATGTGCGCCGCCTGATTTAAGGCGCGGTATAAACCCGTTAACAAACGTTACGGTGCCGGAAAATACCTGAAAAATATTACAATGGTAAACGAGTCTAATAAAAACCGATATGCAAAAATAAAACAGCTCTTGCAGGAGTCAAGCAACGAAGAGCGGACATCTGAACTCTCTACTGCGCCTGCAAGCAGCAGCTGGTTCGGCTTTATGTCTCTCTGACAGCGCAGCACCTTGGCACATAAATTTTGCGTTTCACGTACAGCTATCGAGCTGGCGGTATATAAGGTCATTCTATCCTTACATTGCAGCGCTATTGATTGAATACGACCCAGTTAACTTTAGTTAGCATTTTGATCAATCTGGATCGTCTACATTTAGATGCATTTTAAACAAAACACGAGTTTTGAAGAGTTTATACAAAACCAATGTTGCCGGCAACTTAAAACGAATCAATTCTGCGTAAACGTACCTGCAGGGCAGGAAAAATACGTAGGCGCATAACATCATTTAAAGTGGGATTATAATGCAAATGTGCGTGTCTTAAATTCCTAAAAAGCATTTCATGTTTGCGTTTACTCTCTTTTTGTTAAGGAAATGAACACGCGTATTGTATCCCTAATGGATAAAACAATGCAGGCTTGTTTAAGTTTTGTTGTGTTGCTTATGATGTGAAAACACGACAGCTATGCAGATTTTATGACCATACCAATGCCTGCATATGATGTCATTTATATAGCATTGTTTAACTTATGTTAGTAACTAGTGTAAGCAAAATACAGAAATACTACAAAATACTATGGCAAGTGTTTCTAATTTTGATACACTTTCGATAAATTGGATTTACACTGATAATTTCCATTAATTTATTAAGTTTTCAATGGCCTCAATCGTTGATCATATTTTAAAACCACTATATCTGTGCTCTACTGCCCTCTTTTGGCAGTATGGTGGCATTATTTAATGACTTCAGACGACAACTTATAAAACATCCTATATTTAAGAAATATTACTAAAAATGTTCTGCTTACCCTACAGTTTTACCCGTTTTATGTAGAACAGGTTTGATCACGAGAGAAAAAAGACAATAAGACACTAAGAATAGTTTACACCTTTCCAAAGGATTAATTCGTCATCTGTTTGGGAATAATTTTGCCAGACCCGGAACAGCTTGTTTCCGTTTCCATGACGCTAAAATTAAAACATTGTTTAGACCACTTACAGAATGGCCAGCCCCCCGCAGACAGGCTTTGAACAGTAGTGCAATTGTCTCCGTGGGCAATGCTTGGTGAAACTCTCACTACTGGACAAGCAGATAAACACTGTCGACCCTTGCGAAATAAACCCACCGCATTAAACCCGACACAGATCTTATAAAACAAGTCGGGAAAGCGATTTTTGGATTTGCGGGAAAAGTTACTTTTGCGTCGCGTCGCAAAAAGCGTCAGAATGAATCCTAACTGCGCACGATGTGGGAAAATCGTCTACGCGACAGAGAAGGTGAACTGCTTGGACAAGGTATTGTGTTATAGTTTGTGATACTTATAGATAAATATAATAAACAGACTGTATGCACGTAGTTAACGTTGGTTCATACATCCTGTTACATCTTTTTTTGTATTGTGCTTTGCTTTTATTTTATTACAGTATTGGCACAAAGGATGCTTTCATTGTGAAGTGTGTAAAATGACCCTAAACATGAATAACTACAAAGGCTACGAGAAGAAGCCTTACTGCAACGCGTATGTTATTAACCGCCATAATAACATAAAAATAATAACATTAATAATTATTATTCATTATTTTTATTGTTGTAATAGCATGATTATATTAACCAATAACAATTAAATAACCAACAATTCATATTGTATCCATATATCCATAATAATAATAATTCAATATGTATTCACAGTGCCCACAGTATCGCTTGTGGACACTGGAAAACACAACAAATGTCTTTTAACATGTTTGTTTTCTCTTCTAAAGGCACTACCCAAAACAAACCTTTACAACTGTAACAGACACACCTGAGAACCTCCGGCTGAGACAGCAGAGCGAGTTACAAAGTCAGGTGAACTCAAATGCCAACTGTATATATTAGATGCTGTAATAATATTATTACATTACATTATACAGTTACACAATCATATATCTCTAATAGCTAAAGAATATCATGAATTATCCTGTTATACCACAAGAGTCATTTATAGGGGGTTGTTGTTTTGGTCAGTGTCAGTTTGGCCCGGGTGTGATGCTGTAAGGTCAGCATGGAGAAAAACAAGGCAGCTGTCCACTCTGTGGTTCTTCTGGCAGATTCTCTCAGCTTCTCCACCTGGTTGTAAAAATGCTGCCAGCTCCATACTGTGTGCAGCCTAATCTGCATTCTGACAGAAACTTTATTTTGCTGAGGGATCTGTCAGCAATGACAAAATGTTTGTTGTATTTTTGCATGTATTACCATACAGCCTTGACGGCACTCAGATTTTATAGTGCTGCCTGGATTTCTTAACACTCATTACTTATTCTTGTGCGTTTGTGTGTCTGGCTGGTACATTAATAACACAATTCTACTTTACAAATGATTGAATGGTAAAGACAAGCGTTATGTTGTTCATACTTAAGGCAAACCTGTTTTTTAAAAAAATATAAATATAAACAGTTTTTCTAAATATCACTGTTCTGGGCCAAATATATTGTAACTAGCAGCTAAAAAAACATGCTAGCAACTGCATAACAGCTCCAAAAACACTCAAAACATTTAGCAAATCCCTGACAATTACTTGTGATATTGAATAGAAAGTTTTACACAGGCAAGTCTTTTTACCTTTAATTTTCATCAGGAAATAAAAACAGTTTTTCTACAGGTCAAGTACAAAAAGGACTTTGAGCAGAGTAAAGGCCAGGGCTTCAAATGTGTCCCGGACATCCCAGAGCCTCACAGACTGAAGACAGCAGGGGATCGGATTAGTAATGTATACCAAAAAATTAAGAAACACTAAAAAATGTGTATATTTAACTAAATATTATTATTGTAATGGATTTGCAAGCATTTGTAAGTAGCCCAACATCACAGCTACACATTGACAGTATTTTTGATAGATAATAAACATGTATAAAAAACAGACGTTTCCATTCTTACAGGTAAAATATCATAAGGACTTTGAGATGTCAGGGTTGCATGGAGTGACTCAGGGAGACATACAGAAGACATACTTGGAACGAGCTCAGATGAGACCCCACCATGAGACAGCAGGGAACAGCACAACACACAAGAGTGTTCATCAGAACCCCACAGAGATGGATCGGAGACCTGGTGCCATTGTGGGTACGTTTCTCAATGTGAGAACCTAACACCTGATAGTGTAGTCTTCAAAAAGAAAACAACTAAAAAATTTATCAAAATATCAAATATTACTTTTAAAAGATTGTGAGTGAATGTTAAGATCTCCACAAAGATTATAATGGTCATAATGGTGTAAGCTAAATATCAATGATAACATGCAGGAAAAGGATAGAAACAGACAGATCTCAGATAACAGTTTGAGTGCTGCTCTGATCTAACTGGTAAAATCATTTCTTGTAGCACCTGTACTTCCTGGTGCATACCATCCCGGCAGCTACACCCACGGACACAGCTACACCCACGGACACAGCTACACCCACGGGCAGAGCTACATGCATCAAACCAGCACGCATTCACAAAAATCAACACAGCTGAGGTCTCAGCACGCAAACAGGGTGAGTCCTCATTGATCTTGTATTTTCTACAGCAGTCACAAGGCTTGATCTTTTTTATATATAGTGCATTAATGTGTACTAACCTGGTCTCCAGACCGTATACAGGGCCCTATATGACTATACAGCACAGGATTATGATGAGGTATCATTCCGGGATGGTGACATTATTCAGAACGTGGAGTCCATCGATGAAGGCTGGATGTATGGGACGGTACAGCGGACAGGGAGGTCAGGTATGCTGCCTGCCAACTATGTAGAGGACATTCGCTAGGTGTTGGTGGTCTCACACCCACTGAGCCTAAAATGAAACAGCTTCCTTGTTTATCGACATGCTTGTTAGTAGTCACAGATAGATCTTCATTTGAATAAGGCTGATTGCTCCACTCCGTAACAGTTTATAATGTCACTCATTTTGTAACAGTAACACGTACATTCAGTTAATGCTTTTACCAACGTGGTATTTACTTCTAAATGATGTATAAAGGACTGCAAAAAGCATTTTGTCATTTTATCAAATATGAAGAACAATTGTAATTGCATGTCTTTGTTGGCATGTAAAACAACAACAAATACTCTTGTGTAAACTTGTGTATTAGAAATACCACAATAACAACATTAGGAAAAATCTTTTCTTCCCTGTAACCAAACTGTATTATCAATGAGACAGTCGAAGTTTATTAAATGAGTTCTCTTAATAAACCTTTATACAACAACTTCTGATGCTCATAGCTTGTGTAATATTATTACATAATAATAATAATAATTACATAATATGGACAGATACTCCATCATCATTAATGAAACGCTACAGCCTGATTTAACACTGATAACATTCCTCAAGTTCTGTTGAAGAACAATCTCATCTTCCCTTCTTCATTTTGGAAACCTTCTCCTTCCGTTTTTTCACGTGCTTTGGCACCTTATTTTTTCTTTTCTCCCTCTGAGCTTCTTTAACCAATTTCTTCCTTTCCTGAAAAACACAGAAATAGTTTTTTGTTATGAGAACTCCTCAGAACAGAAGATGTTGGTTGTGAGACAGCTGGGAGACGACAGGTACTTTTCTGTCCACTGCTGTTGCTTCACAGTGACTGCCACCCTCCTGTGTGTCCTCCCCTCCTGATTCATCTTCATCATCATCATTTTCATCATCATCTTCCTCAGAGTCTGAACTGTCATTCTTTGTGGAGTCTTGCAGTATGGAAGGTACCTGTGAAATGAAAATTCAGCAACAGCATTTATGTGATTTTGGCTTTAGTTTATTTTTCTTTTTGATCTTTTTAATCTGCCCACATGCTATTCAGGCACAAAAAACTCTGAGAGACTTTTGCACAGACCAATCATGTGCATTCATAGCAGAAACAAAGACCTGACCACATATGGTGTCTTAAATTTAATGCTTAAAGATAAATTCCCCAAATGGCCTTGTGCAAAATAAATGTTTTTTCCTACCGTTTGTACACCAGAAAGATCCTTCCTGAGGCCTGTTACTGTCTGATAGAGAATCTGTAATGCAGACAGATATTAGTCAGTTTTACACTTGCACTGCTAATACAATGTTGCTTATTTAGGACTTGGAGACGTACGCTGTCATTTTGTGTATTTTCAGAAGAGTCCTCCTTGCTTTTCAACATGGTGTCCACATCCCTCTCGTAATACGCGACTTCATTCAGCGTTCTTGGAATGTAAGCTTTCTTAAACACCTTTTATGACACAGATCCACAAGAGTGGATCTTTATTAGTTTATAACGTATTATGTACAATTATGTGCATTATTATATGTTTCACTTAAATAATTGAGCTACTACTATTGGTTGAAAATGAACACACCTCCTCATCAACTTTGTCCTGATTGGATCGTTCTTCCGCAGTTCTTTCAGATGCGATTTCCATTGCCTACAAAAAAACTGCAAACAGTTTAGATCAACACAGCACTCAGCAACACATGCACCCAACTCCCTTTAGCTTCAGGGATTTGACAGGAACAAAATAAAGAGAAACAGACTCTAAAGACCAATAATGACGAGTTACTGACCTTATCAAGGTACTCATTAATGTTGTCACTGGTTATAGAGGGATCTGTGACGAATTCAAACAACTCGCGAACAGTCATAACCGCCACATTGTGTTTCTGAAAGAAGTCTGAGGGAGTAAAGCGAACGAATTACATGCAAGTAAAGTTTTTTTGTGTACACTGCTGCTATATGGTGAAATGTGAAACTACAGCTAGGTTTCAAATACCATTTACGTTGCTGCAGTCCTTGCGAAGGAACTCCAGGGCATGAGGGTGATCGTGCTCAACAGATTGAGATACATCGATAATATACGCATCTCCATTATGATACCTGTGAAACAAACAACCATCTTAAACACACCACTAGTTAACTGACTTACTAGCTAACTAACTAACTAACACAGCTAACTAACAAGCTGCACACATTTAGTGTTATAATACAGATCAATTTGACTGTCAACAACTAACTAACTAACTAATGATTAAACCTGCATTATTTAAGCTGGACTTACAGCATGTTGAACTCGCTAAGGTCAGCGTGGACCAGACGAGCTTCATGATACATTATCCTCATGTTCTGGATGATCTGTAAGTAGAGTTCCCGGGCTTTGGATTCAGACAGGACAGCATTCTTCAGCAGAGGGGCCGGCCTGAGGAAAACATAATTCCATAATTCAAACATAATTCCTCATTTAAAGTCTTAAGTATTATTTAGGAATATTGAAAGCAATGCTGTGAAGTCATACATGTCATCTCGACCAATGAAGCTCATGACAAGCACGTGACTCCGCAACATGATTGGTTCTGGACTGGGAATCTGTGCCGTCTGCAGTCTGGAGATAAACGGATTTATATTAGTGTATAAAAATGCAACTCATAATATATTGAAGGTTAATTCATAACAAAGGTCACCTGATCAAGTTTCTCATCTCTTTTTCTGCCCAAGTACGAACCATTTTCCTAGGATTGCCTTTGCAGTAACCATGGCGGAATCTTAATAGCAACCAATCATAGAAATTCACAATTTAATATCATGAACCAATAATAATTAAACATGCGTGTTGTGCAAAGACAACTGTTTTACCTGAACTCCCCACTGACGTATTTATCTCTGTCTTTGAACAATAAAATGGAAGTCTTGTATATTTTGATAGCTCTGCTTTCTCCTTTAGCAGAAGTTGCATGGTAGACGTTTGCCTGTGGTACAGAACACATAACAGAAATATGTTGTTGGGTTTACACAAAGAACTGATATACACATAACATCTCATGTTTAAGTTACTGAAGACTTGCCTCTTTGCCTGTGCTGATACAGCCATTGATCTCAGAAATGACGCCTCTGCTGAGCATTTTGAAAAGGATCATACGTGTTCGAGGGTCCAAAACCTGTGCCATCACAGTTAAACCTCAGACTGAGTAATTGTATCGCCACAGGGTTATAAATGAGGTGCTATTTGTGGTGATAAATGTGATGATAAAAATACTGTTCCATTCTAAGTGATATAATTCTAAGTCACAATTCGTTTAGTACAACTAATAAGCTTCACTGATTAATAACACACCTGTTCAACTGTTGCCCGGTCGGATTTGTCCTTTACTCTAAACCTGAATAGAAAAAAAGGGAGTTTCATAATAACCAGAAGCTTTTCTAAGGTTTAATAACTTAAGGCTGAATCAGAAAACATCTGAAAGGACAGGAGTAGATTCACATACGTGTCTGATTCCCTTTGCTTTTGCATCACAGTGACTTTATTGATCACAGAATCTGCGTAAGTCAGTTTATCTGTAAAACACACGAAGATAAAACAAATATATTTCTGTTATGTCTTTCCTCATTTCACGACTTATTTATTTTACAGGTAATGATTCAAAAAGAATTTCTGAAAGGCTTACCAAGGTTTATTTTGTTTTCAAATTTTCTCAAGACCTTGTCTGACGGAGTGCACATTTTAACAGACTTATTATTAGAAGTTTGTCTATTTGCCTGGTGGAAAAATTGTTTAGTTACAATTTAAATGTATTTTTCCGAAATACCTACAATCCCAGAATTTCCCCAAATGAATACCTGCTGATTTGTCCCAGTCCTCATTGCAGTGTAGCGCTTGGTGAAGTCTCCACTTCCCAAATCATTCCAATCCCAGTCGTCCTCTTCATCATCCTCATCCTCTTCATCATCATAGTCTTCTTCATTTTCCCCTTTGTCTTTATTAACTTCACTGATTCTGTCCTCCAGCGAAAGCTTGGCATTGACGTGAGTGTTTTCAGAACCACTGAAAAAAAGTCACACACTTCTTTTAAGCCATCGAGTCTCAAAGAACATTTTCTTTTTTTTAAATACTCCTTTCTAATAGAAAACAATGAAGAGCAAACAAGTGACAGTTTGATTATCTATAGCAGATCAATGTCTATATACAGTCCACATAAATGATCTATATAATTCATAAGAAATATATTAAATGATTAAAAGCTTTATTTAAAAATTATTTAACTGAAGAACATTTGGGGTTTTACATATAACCAACGAGCTGATACATTATATTACAATATTTGATAAACCTCTCTTAGTGAAGTTTTATACCTTCCTGTTTCGTCCGCGTCATCAAACTGACCTGGTACAATCTGAGACATCATGATACTCTAATGTTAAAAAATATGTAACTTTTACAGTCAATACACGCGTTCACGCCACAACACGCACACTGTGCGCACGCGCATTTCCGGACACGTGGGTAAGGGTGCCGGCAAGAGTCAAACAGCGCCTCAATAACAAAATATACTGTTTTGTTGCAACAATTAACATTTTTACACACAGTTTAACGCAAACAGACAAAATCACGATACACCGTTTAACAGTTTTTCCTGAAAGTTTATCTTTGGGGTATTAACTGATCATTTTTTCCCCCTATTTCCCCCCCTGAATCTAAAATGGTTCAGTGGTTTCTGAATGGCTGTTGAAATTTTGCTTAAAATCTTTAATGATATTTTGTACAAGTCAAAAACATATGTATGTTACAAACATTGCTTGAATAAAACACACCACAAGTGCAGTTAATTTCTCACTCTTTCTTAGTGTACATTTATTGATTGCATTATTTATTTACAGGGTTGAACAGTGAGTTGAGAAAGCAAAATCCATCAGTTGTATACATCTAAATTGATCAGATAGACATTTACAATCCATCTAACAAACATGGTCACTGATAATGAAAAAGTTGCATTGATTATGTATAGAAAACGTTTCTACACAATTTGCTTGCCATATAAACGAAGGTTGATTAACTGCAAATTCAAGCTTTACCATGTTTGTGACCAAATTCAACCGAATGTGCTATATTGCAGTAATTGCTTTTTGACAACAAACAAGTTTATACATCAGACATATTACAACGCAAAATTCTGAATTTGAAAATACCCTGAGAAAGAGAAACTGAGAAATTCACCAAATCAGATCAACATGCAACATCACTAATTTTATAATTATACTGCGAAACCCATTATATATACTCTGTGGTTTAATGCTCTCAGATGGATAGCTGTATTGGCTGAAGAACAACAAAAAAGAAAAGATATAAGTCTGAATTTACAAAGTATCTGTGAAAGCAGAACTTCACTCAAGAAGTTCTACAAACTACCTTTTTTGATTCTCCTTTCAGCACAAATTGGATTTGACATGGTGTCACAAAATTACAACCATGCCCTTTAGATTATCAATAAATAACTGCATAAAACGTTCAGTGTTCTCTATCAACGATACACCTGCACACCCACACAAATACATCGTAGCACACAAATAAAGAAAACTTAAAATACATGATTCAGCAAAACAAAGACAGTTCAATATTCAATGCTTCTTAAATGAAACATTTGCTCTGAATTTCAAAATCTAAAAACTAACAAACAATTTTTCACTAAGAGGACTTGAAATAAAATGTGTGATCCATAGATTTTGAATGCAGTGTTGTCTAGGCTCCAGGACTTATATCTATATGCAGCTTTAGTGTAAAACTGTATGAAGTGGATTTTAAATAAAATAATATCCCTTCTACATAAGGCAGTTAAATGATTACTTTTGAAGTTCCTTAACTAAAAGCATCCAGACGTCTTAGTGTGAACAGTGTTAAGGAAGTCAACATAAATGCAATGTAAAAGATTTCCAGTACATACACAAAAGGCAAACACAAATCACGCAGTAAAGATACATAGATTGTACTCCGAATCACACTGACATCCAATACGAACTGTAAATCTCTGCACGAGTCACTCTTCCATGCACATGATTTGCAAAAATACTTCACTCTCTACGCCAGCAGCCGGTGCTGTTTTCAGCTTTTCGGCAATTTAACACACGTTTGCATCATTTGTCAATGAGACTCACACATGAATGACAATATACAAAGAACAGGCAAATATTGCCAATAAATTGATTGACCAATGATCACCCAAAATAAAATATAAGGCTAAATTACAAACAGCGATTTTTATCAGAAATGCAATCAGACGATCACAAAAGTGAAAGTCAGGCACTTAAGATCTTCAGTTCCACAAGAAAAAAAATCCTCCTTGACTAAAAACAAACAGAAACTTAATACATTTTAATGCTGATATATAAATCTTCAGTTTATAATACAAACGTTTTTCTTATTTATTGTAATATAAAGGCTTTATACGATTTTAAAAAATCATATAAATACAATAAAAATGTTGCTGTCCAGTTGAGTGGATCCAGATCTTTAGAAAAAAGGCATTAAGGCATCATGAGAAGAATCACTGTGCTTCAGAAATTCTCCAGTATGCATCTTTATCACACATACTGTATAAGACAAATATTGGCATAGGCCATTGATTGAGACTCCTAGTGTTTCTGGAAGCTTAATATAAACAATGGCACAGAGTGAACACAGTTAAGAAGCTAGTGAATTGTCCTCTCTGCAATTTCCTGAGCTGCAATACAGCGCTACACACTGATTTTTGCAGGTTCTGGTTCACAACCCGCTTGGTCTTCCACCAAGGCAACATGACTTACAGGGTCCTCTGTCTGAGGTTCCTCCTGTTTAGCACCATCTGGATGAGGTTTTTTGGGAGGTTCTTCAGCAGGATCAACCTTCATGTCCATATCTTCAGGGTTCTGCTTCTTAGTATCCTCCTCCAACATATGTTCCTCACTCTCTTTTGCTTGGAGAAGCTCTGCTCTATTGCTTTCACTCTCAGTCTGTTTCTGAGCTATAGCTTCACCTTCACTTCCAGATGGACATCTGACATCTTTTCCCTCTTGAAGTCCATCATCTTCTGCTCCATCCATTTCCTCATTCATTTCCATCTCATCAGACCCTCTTTCCTCTGTGGATTTCTTATGAACACGTTGGTGCCTCACCAGACTGTGTTTCAGAGTGAAGGTGCGATCACAAGTTTGGCACTTGTAGGGTCTCTCACCTGCAACAAAAAATAGTCATTTTAAAGTTAACATCTTCATGATTTCTCTTATTTATAAAATGTATATACAACTAAATAAAGCTAATTCTTAATTGACCTAGTAAAATAACTTCATGAAGCAAATCTGAACAAGTGCTAACCAGTATGTGAGCGCATGTGTCTGGTCAGGTCTTGAAGACTCCAAAAGCGTTTGCCACACACGGCACAGACCTTCTTCCTTTTATCAGTTTTTCCTCCAGCTGAATCACTTTCCTCTTCTAAAGCCATGAGCTCTGAGAAACCGCCCTCATCTTCATCATCACCATCACTCATCTCATCCTTCTCTTTCTCCTTTCCTTCCTCTGCACCACTTTCCCCACAGCTGTTGTTTTCTTCACTTTCAGTAGGTTCCAAATTTACCTCCAGCTCCACCTCTTTTCTAGATGCTGTCATTGGGGTTTGGTTGGACTCTGTTGGTTGACATGTTCTCTTTTTACCTACATCATCTGGCTGGACCTCCTGAACATGGGTTTTTTGGTGCCGGCTAAGAGTACCTGCGTGGCGAAAGGTCTTCTTGCAGGTAGCGCAGGTGTGGGGGAACTCCTCCAACTGAACAGCTGGTTCTGTAATGGTTCCTGCTAATTTAGGCTCATCTTGAGAAAGCTTGAAGTCTGCAGTTTTGCTGGTGACATTCATATCAAGACTCCTGTTGCTTTGAGAGTCATCATCATCATTTTCTGTTTCCTTAGGGTTCCTGTCAGCTGGCTGTGTTTCATTTGGATCTCTGCTGCTCTCTGTTTGTTCTGCGGCTGATTGTCCTGTTTGCTCTGTTGTTTGTTCTGGGGGTATGTGGTTCTCCTCCTGTTTGGGGTTGACTGAGCTCAGATTCATAACATCTGAAGGCTCAGTGTCAGATATACCTTCTACAAAGACAAGCAAAATGTAAATACGACAGCTAGCACAACCTCTCAATAATGTCATAAAAAAATTAAATATGCATTATTTGTGGATGTCAGATAAGTTGATATAAACAAGAAACAAAAACACTCAATTTTAGAAAACTATGATGACAGAGTTAACCCTTGATCTGCCATCTTACAGGAAGATGTCACATTTAAGTATCATGCACTGACCGACCTGAGCTTCCTTGGGATCCTTCATCACTCTTGGATTTGGCTGCAGGCACACTGTGTTGAAGAGTCCGATTAGATATTCCATGTTTTCGGAGCAGGTGGCGCTCACAGTTGGACTTGGTGGAGAAGAATGACTCGCACTGAGGACAAGGATATGGCTTTTGACCTATAAAATGAATGCATGAAACATTTAATGCCTTGTTTTTCATTATAAAATACAAATACATGCATGTTTTACATGTGAACTGAACATTTGTTGTCAGAACTGATTACCTGCAAACATAGCATCTTACCTGTATGTGTTAGCATGTGCCTTTGCAACGAGCTAGCCCAAGGAAACAGGCGTGGACAGTAAGGGCAAGTCATTTTCTGTGCTGAGTTAGAATAAGCGTTCTTCTTTCCTTTGTTCTGTGGAGATTTCTTTGGCTTCTCTCTCCCTTCCTTCACCTCCTCACTGATAGCCTGCTTCTCCTTCTCCTCCTTTATTAGCTCCATCTGATTGGGTTGCAAATAGGTGCTAAATGTATTTGAATCGGTGGTGGCTAGCATTTTCTCCACACTTGGAAACTCTCCACTTGATTCTAGATCTATGCCACTGCCTGCTGCTGCTTTTGCATCACAGATCTCTTCCTGAAATGGTCTCTTTTTGCATTTCCTCTTGGAGGTATCAGAAGAAGTCCCATTTTGAGTGGAATCTGGATTAATGGTGTCTAAGGAACCATTTTTGTCAATTAGTGTAACATTGTTCTTGGCATTCGTTCCTGTTTCAATCAACACTGATGTGGCCGATACAGAGGAGATGATCTGAGCAATGGAAGCTAATGGTGGCATTTCAGAAACTGAAGATGGTTTTGGTAGCAGTGGCTTTAGGCGAGTAGCAGTAGGCTTGGTTAAATCACTAGATAAAGTTGAAACAGGATTAGAAATGGAGAGTGTTAAAATTCCATTATTTTTCCCCAAAGATCTTTCTGTTCTTGGAGACATCTGTTCTTTCTTGACATCATGGTGGTTCAGGGATGTGCTGTTAGCAGGTTCCTTCATTATCCTCTTTTTCTCTGCATCCTTGGGTATGGAGAGATCAATGGGCTCCATAAAGCAGTCATCAACCAGGGGAGATGTTGTTCCTTCCACCTTATCATCTGAGCCAAATGTTTTGGGGGATTTGCTAGAGAAATCCAAAGGCTGGTCCTGGTCAACAGGTCTATAGATAGAGCCCAAGTTGTGAGAAACAGTGGTATCAACCAGTCCATTTGAGGATGGAGTAAGATGGTTGGTTTCAGAGGTGCTGTCTACACCAACAGGTGGAAGGCTCTTGATGTGTTCTTCAATTTCTTTTTCTGGAACGTCTGGGTGTTGCTTCAACAAGTGGAGAATACAGTTCCTTTTAGCAAGAAATGCTGCGCCACACTGGCAACACTCAAATGGCTTCCGCTGACATCCGTTGTGTGTTCGCAAATGAATCTGAAGAGCTCGATAGTTCTTCAAGTCCTCCCCACAAAAGCGACAAGCTGTGTTACCAGAACTGGTTGTATCGAGGTCCAGCGTAGCACTTCCAAGCATACCACTTAGACCAGAGGAGGTGGTAACATATTCAATGTTTTTCTCCATCTCTTTGCGTGTGTTCTTCATGTGTTTCTTGCGCAGGTGACGCTCACAGTTAGCCTTCACAGTAAAAGGGTAGTGACAGAGGCGACAGACATACGGGCGCTCGCCGGTGTGCGTTCTGAGATGGCGAATCAATGTTGCTTTGTCAGGGGCTGCATAGTAACAAATGGTGCACTGATATGGTGACGCTCCCAGATGATGACGCATGTGAGCCTGAAGCCCCCCTAAAAAGGAGAAGACCTCCTTACAGAACCGACATGGGAATTCTGTCTTCTGTGTCTTCTTGGTCACAACTCTCAATTCTTTCTCTTTGCTATCATACTCTTCTTGCTTGATCTTTCTAGTCACAGTGTCATAAGAAATAAACATGCTTCCTGTGGCATCTGGCCCCAGCTGAGTAGTCTCCCAGTTTGTTGGAGAGGATGAGGTTGAGGAAGAAGAGGAGGCTGAAGATTGCCTGGAAGTTCTCAGCTGCTGGCCTGTTTGGGGTGGAAGGCTAGGACTGATGTTGCCTGATGAGGCCTGTTGGGCATTCATAACAGGTGGAGGAGATGTGGACGCACCCATGCTGGATCGAGGTGTTATTAAGGGCTTAGGTTTCAGAGAAGCAATCTGTTTGGGATCCACCTGCAAAGGACCAGCTTGAACTTTGGGAAGCAGAGACAAGGACATCTGAGGAGGCACCGAGGCAGCAATTTTAAGGATTTGTTCAATGTCTGCAAGCTCCACTGCAGTTTGACCACTTATTGGGACAAGCATACCACCACTGACAACACCATGGAGGGGCTGCAGCGACAACAGGCTGAGAGCAGCATTCTTGTTCATGCTCTGAAGAGAAACGGGTTCTAAAAGTGAGAGGCCAAGGCTGCTGCTAGTTTCCTGAGGTAGATTTGTTAAAGGCGGCTCAACACGAATGAAGCGAATGCTGTCTAAAATCTCTTGCTGATTTTGCTCTTCAGATCTCTCCGGCTTGGCCAGGGAGGAGTGTTGGAGTCCCAGAAACTCCATGAAACCATTCTTCCCATCTGAACTAGCAGACTCAACATGTGGTACTTTGGGTACATCCATAACATCATCTGCATTTGGTTCCTGAGCTTCAGTGTTAGCGTCTGCACTACTTTTGTGCGAGGATTTGTGAAGGTCCAGGGATTGTTGAAGAGGAAAGGCTATGTTGCAGACTTCACAAACAAATCTATGGAACTTGCTGGCACATCTTCGCAAGTTGGTCTCACACCAGACCTAAAAAAAAATAAATAAATAAATAAAAATGAAATCTTTTGTGATCTGCTAGACAAGTAATTCAAAGTATTTAAATTCTTTCATGCATGTATTAAATAATTTTATTTAATAAAAAATTTCTCACCTGTGCAATTTGGGGAAACTTCTGACAGCTAAAGTCAATGAAAGCCAAGTCACCAAAACCCAGAGGAATGGAGGGGTTACTCTGAATAAAGGGTTGCCCAGTGGGGTCTGTGGGGAGCTGCTTGTGAATGATAGAGTTATGGCGAAGAAGACCACGGTGTGTCCGAAAGGTAACGCAACAGATGTTACACCTACAATTAGAAGAAACAGTCTCAAAACCCTGCAGTGACCCAACATGACATTTAAACATAAAGCCTTCAGTATGCTAGAATATGCTGATAAAAACAGGAGGAATGTCCTTTAGAGCCCACCTCAGTGTAGTGTCAGGATGTGTCTCCATGTGGGTTTCCAGGCCATATTTACAAATAAACGTCTTAAAGCAGATGGGGCAATGTAGAAGTTCTTCTTCACTCTTGACAGAGCCATGCTTTGCACTCTTCTGCATCAACGTCACCTAAGCACAGACAATTTAAGATTAAACTACATTCAAATGTATTGCTATTAAGAAATGCAGTGTGCATAACATTCACAAAACAAAGCACAGCAACTTTACGCATAGCATGGCTGAAGAACAACACTGCATCACTTCAGAAGCATTACAATCAACTTAGTATAAGAACATCAATATAAAGTAAGACTGCACAATGTATTGAAATTATCACATAAACAATATTTTAGGTCATTGCAGGTATTGTGAAATGTCTGTTGGTTACATAATGTCACTTTTTGAATATATTTTATCATTTAAATTGATTTTACAAATGAAAAGCACTGTTGTATCGCATGCTGCATATCACATTTTTATCACATATTTATTAGCAAAAATTCTGATCACAGTTTTCTTCGATATTGTGCAGCCCTGTTGACAGTTGTACTTTTTTGTTTGTTGGCTCATCAGCCTGATCTTCATCTTCCTCCACACTGAACTTTTTCTTCGCTGAGATTCGACGGCGTTTGATAAGCGGAGAACTGGAGTTAGGAAGACTGTTTGCATCCTTTTCATGTATTTTCATGTGCCTGCAAAAATAAAAAGCTCACATTTTATCTTAACTATATAGTAAAGTTTATTGTCTGCTTCTGTACAATCTTATAACAAATAACTATAACAATAAATTGTTTGCTATGAAAGCGTAGCAAACTAGCCACATTTAAAAAATAAGTTAAAACGTTCATAAAGTTACATTAATTGAAAACTGTGGTTTCCAGAAATGTCAATTTAAACTACTACCAACATTTTTAAATCTTGCCAGATAACAGACATTGTCCATCCACAAATTGTTGTTTTTACTGTAGCATTTAACACCATGACCACAGTGTACTTTAATGTACATGCCATATGTCTGTTAAACTTTCTCTATTTTGGTCATGTGATGACACTATTATGTTACCTGTATGTTCCGTTTCTTTGTGTTTTGGTTCAGTCATGTGACCTAGTTTTCCTTGTAGGTCCCAATAGTTCACCTGTTGTCGCCCAATTAACTCTAGTTCCCTGTGTTTGCTTGTGTGTATATTCTCTCTGTGTTCCTGGGTTCATTTGTCCCATGTCTATGTTAAAGTTTGTTTCCCTGTTTCCTTGAGTTTCATGAATAAAATACTATGTAATATTCTTTGTCTTTGTGAGATTTAGACTATAACCACCTATTGCACAATACTTTAAAAAAGGAGTCCAGGCAGGGCGGCTGTATTAAAATGGTCAGTAAATGCTTTCTGAAAGGTCAAAGGTATTATGTGGAGGCAAAGTCTTGAGAACCACATTATGACATGCTGAAACGTGTGCAACCCAACCCCCCCCCCCCCCCACACACACACTTCACTGAAACAAACCCACCTTTCAGGTTCTACCAGAAACAGGGCCTCCGATGCTTATGTGCACAACTTTATAAATACACTTTTATACAGATGTCTACATCCTGTCTATTGATTGCATTAAGTGTTCCTGTAGCTCAACAGGTAGAGCATTGCGTTAGCAGCGCAAGGTTCGATCCCAGGTAATACAAGTACTGATAAAAATGTATGCCTTGATTTCACTGTAATTCGCTTTGGATAAAAGTGTCTGCCAAAGGAATAAATGTAAATGTAATCTAGCATTCAAATTAAATGTAAAGTCATATATATACTGTATAGTGAGTATATGTTTGACTGGAAAGTGAGGATAAATTTCAGCAGGGCCAGTTGTAAAAATCTTCATTTTGCAGCTGAATATATTAATAACAGAGAAGCACTGCCCACCCATATTTGAACGCTAACCAATCACGTTACGGTTCTGTCAAGTCACTTGTTGATGCAATACACCTCACTACGTTTTGATAAGGGTTACTAAATGGCCCATAAAGTAAATGTGCCAGTAAAATTAAAGAAAACAAATTTAACCCCCCTCCTTCTTCCCCCTTTCTCGCAAACTTCTTCCGCCCCCGTCTGGAATGCCTGCATGTCTCAACTTCACAAGAAAGTCCTCTATGCAAATCCCATCAACACAAACAAAAACAGCCCAGTCACACAACACACTCCCAGCTGCAGAGACACATGACAGAGCCGCACGGCCACACAACCATCATTTCAAAACACTAATACATGTGACATCAAGCCACCAGTCACCCTGGAGACACCAGGATCCAATGTGCAGGACATTCATTCATCTCCCACAACCCTCTGCAACAACTTCTGCTAATGCAGTCTGCAGCCTCTGCATACAGGATGTAAGCTGAGTATTTACCTGTGCATGTTTCCATTGGTGGTGAAGGTCTGGGTACAAATGGTACACTTGTACGGCCTCTCCCCGCTGTGTACTAGCATGTGGCGGTCCAGGGAGCTTGCCGAGCTCAGAGCCTTTCCACAAATACTGCAGGAATGATCAGTGCCCCCGCTGTCTAAGTTATGCTAAAGGAGAAATAACACACTTGTACGTCAATGGTACCATGAGATTCAGATAATAATAAACAGTAATCAGATGCTATTGGTAAATACGCTTGTAGCTTGGAGTGTGCTAGTGTGCTTTCTGTGGGAATACATACCTGTCTGATATGCATGGTGAGCTGGTGTTGTGTCATGCAGTTTTTGTTACACAGGGGACAAATGAAGCTTGCGTGCTCTTCTTTAACTTCCTGTGACACACATACAGGAAGTCATTTCAGAGACATCCTTAAAAACTTGTGTTATATGTTGTATGTTGCTGCCATGGACTAGATTTGCCATCTATAAGCTAAATCTAGTCATACTTCAAAGCCAAGCATGATGCTAAATAACTTTGCATATTAAAACAAGAATAATGTATTAGCCTGTATGTTAGCTAGCAGAAATAAGCTAGCTGACTAATCCGAACAATGCTTACATGAACATAAACAATATAGCAAAGCATACGTAGCATACACTGTAATGTTAGAACACCACTGCTAGGCTGGGTAAATTGAATAATAAATGTCATGATAAAAAACAATTACAGATTTCATTTTCAGTATTTCAAAACGTAACCATTGTACCAAATTTGTGCCATTGTATCTGTACAGAGGCACAAGTTCTGTGAATATTTCTTCACATATTGACTCTGAAGGTAATATTTAACTATTACACCTAAGGAGAGAATTGGAACCCTAAAATAACTCACTAAATACAAACAACGTGAATCGAAGACCTCAACACATGTTGCTCCCCATGACCTCAAAACCCCACTGAGATGTTTATTTGTCCCCCAAAGACAGATAGTTAAAACAGATGCAGCCTGTCTGATGAGCCACGGGAACAAGTGTGGGCTCTCGACACCCAGCGTGACAAGTGTTCCCTGCATCTGTTTCCACAGACAACAGCAGCACTGGCTGGAGAACCGCATCGCTAATCCAATGGGCAAGACCTTCTCCAGCAGGGCAGCAGTGCAGAGATCGCTCTTGGTGTACAGAAACCCAGTTAATACTGGAGGAGGTGACACCCGAGGGAGGGTCAATGAAACTGAAACACCTGTTTTCTCCACAGAGACGCGTTTCAGTAAAATGCCACACTTTAATTGAAGGCATAGGACATGCATTGCCTCAGACAATGGGGGAATTGAGAAAACAGAGTACCATTTGTTGCCAGTCGTTTAATGCGGCTCGTGTCACCGCCACTCTGACGGAGGACACAACCTCTGCAAGCCACTACAGCTGTAGTTACTCACTGCAGTTGACGTTTTATGAAGACAATCTGTTTTGGACATTGGAATGAATTCCATTGGAAACCATCATCACAGTGAGCAGTAGGGCTACCATGAAACTTGCTTGGATACAAAGGGTTTAAAGGCCCTTGGATACAAAGGGTTTTGTAACATTAATTATTTTGAATCATTTAACATGATAATTTAGCAGCAAAACTAAAATTAGTTTAAAATTAAGCTTAATTACTGCACCATATATGGATTTCAGTGTTTGTTTTAAAAAACAAACAAATTTAAATAATAAACAAAATGAATAAATGAACCAAAAATGAAAATATAAACTATTGGAAAATCTTTTCATTTAGATTGGTTTCAAAAATATAAAAAACTAAAATGATGTTATAATAAACAAAAAAAGTATTTGCACATCAAATACCAGCGGCGGTACCTGATTTCTTCTCCCGGTGCGACTGACTGAGAGAGATTTGCTGGTTGTTTTGGGAGATGCTTTGGTGGAGTCTGAATCAACTCCGTTGATCTGGCTCACACCCATCACAGTGTTCATCATGGAGTTGATGGAGGTCAGCTCCTCCTCTGTTCTAACACCACCTCCTCCTTCTGCCACATGCGCATGTGATTGTTTGTCTATTTCATCACTGCCTGATTCTCTCGCCAGGTTTTCTGTGAAGAACAGAATGACTAGCTTAACTAATGACAGTTTGTATATAGTTTCAGTCTCTGACCTCACTGTGATATTTTAGTGATGTTTTACCTTCTGCAGGTTCTACTCCATGTGTGGTGGACTGATTCTTCTCGGCCTCTTCTGAAAATCGAGATGTTTCTTTCACACCATCAGTGTTGTTGGCACACTCTTGCTGGGAGGCTTGTTCTGTTTCTAAGAATGAAGAATGATCATGACAAAGAGAAAATGTTTTCAATCACAACATTACAACAACTTTAAAACACTACATCACTATCACATCAGTTACATCAGTCAGAATTCACCTAGCAAATCAGCAACTAGGAAAGAGACTGTGGAATTATGGGTATTTTAGCCTATTGGGAAAGACTAGTAGACTAGATACTGATTTCTTGTAAACTATTGGTTTTAGGCAAACCACAAGCTGGTCATGATTTGACAAATAAAGTCTGTGAGATCCCTACTGCAGTTTCACAGTCACACTCAGGAACAACTGTATTAGTCAGCTTCCTCTTTTAGCATTGTGCTTACCGACTGTTTCATATCCAAAATCTAGCTAAATGCAATACTTAGTTTAGACTCACAAAAACAAAAGCCAACTAAAATCTCAAAGTTTCCAAGAATGTAAATAAATGTAAATTCAAATGTAAGCTCATCACTTATATAGGGCTACAAATATAATTCTTCCCACAAACATCTCAGCTGAAACACAGCAGACAGTGTATTGTGTCGTCTTTGAGTGAAGACAGGGAACACAGTGGCAGACTTTGGACAGTTTGAGGCAGCTGTGGGAGGGAGGGAGGGAGGGATGGAGAGAGAGAGAGAAAGAGAGAGCAGTGGGGGCAGGGGAGTGGCTGAGATGAACTGCACACTAGGCAAACCAGCAAAGGAGGAAGATGAGGGTCAGGCAGAGATGGAGGAAAAAATTTAAGTGCAAAAAGTGGACAGACAGGAAAAAAAGAGGCGCGTGTTCACACAGAGGAAAACTTGGAAGTCTGTGCTGAGTGAAAAATACTGAGGCTGAAGGAAAAGTGTGTGTGGGGGGGTGAGAGTCAAAGCAGGAAGTGTCGACTCTTATTTGTTTTACAACAGGGTTGTTATAGTTTTAAACCTATTAAAATGTTTTTTATTATCCATCTTTACTTTATTATGCATTTATATTCTGAATTAGTAAACATAATTAATACCTTCATACATTTTTATATAACCAAAGTACAACCAAAATAATGTAGTTAAAGTGTTTTTTGTTGAATTCTGCAGTACACATGCATGATGCCCTTTAGATAAGATTGTTTTCTTTACTGTTGTCATTTTGGACACAGCTATGATATTACTTACATATCTCTAAACGCTAAATACTGTAGCACAGTTGCAGCTTTATTCACCTCTTTATAAATTCAGGTTTAATATAAATAATCACTTCTAGTTTCTGTATTACTTTATGTTAGCAAGGATAACCCTGCCGTACACCCTCTTCCTATTTCTCCCTCCAACCACGTGGTTCCTTCTGTGAAGGGGGAAGGGTAGGAACCCCACCTCCCATCTCCCACCATCCCAAACACTGTTCATGTACTTCCACTGGTTGGAAAACTGAGAAGATCTTTCAACTGACTGTCCTTATTTCCATACGAATGCTTAGTGAGGCCAAACAGGAAGAGAGTCATAAATGCACATGTCCTGCAGTCTAACGATTGATGATATCGATCACTAGGTGTCTTAAGACAGTAACGTTCCCATCGCTAAACGGTTGGTTCATGTGATCTAGAGTTTGTGATCAAGCCTTAAAACAGCCTACAGATGCTCCCACCCTTGCAACACAAGCGGGCCACAAGCCGAGACAGCAATACAGCCCAGATCCAGAGATTAACTGGGATTAATGGGCTGTTATTTGCTGGGCATCCCTAGACCAAATGCAGGGGATCAGGATAAAAGCCAGTAATGAATTAACTACTGGAGCTAATAAAAATAACAGATAGAGAATTGGGAGGAAATACAATGCATTTATATACAGTATCAGAAGATTAGGGTTATAATATTCTGGCTGCTAAATAATGGGTCCCTCTGTCAAATGTAAGTCTATGAACAATTACATTTAAATAGTGCCCTTTGAAAAAGATCAATATTGTGTTTCAACAACCGTACAATCAATCAACCATTAAACTGATAAATTACGGATGGATTTAAAAGTATAAATGCTTGAAAAGGTAAAAGCAACATTTACTGCATGACTTCAAAGGCTTCAAAGAAAGTACAAGCAATGATCATAATAATGATGCTAGCTTAAGCAAGCACCGCTAACTTAAAAAGCATTACATGTAAATAAAGACAGCCAACTATTCATAGACAGAAGAGGATGGACACTGTCGAGTTAAGCACGTGACCTCTTACATCTGAGGGCCATAAAAGTGTCTAAGTTAAAGGAGTGTGTGGCTTATATAGACCCTCCCTCCCACTGGGAAGTGATAACACTGATGACTCCATCTGCCTGCGACCATCACTCTTAGCAGCACACACATACACACGGAGAACCTAAGAGCACACAGATCCATCCTTAGAACCTCCACAACTAAATTTCTTCCCAAGCTCTGCTCAGGTTTGCATTTATTAGTTCCATAAACACTTACAGAACAGTGGAATGGAAAGTCTATGATTATCCTCCATCTTGTAGGCCATCCTCCATCTCACTGACATTCCACCTCTGCTGTTCACCCAACCCAACACCACCCTCTTCCTCTCCATCTCTTTCTCTGCATCTCTTACTGCCTATATCTGAGCTGTTTAATCAATAACACACTATTTGTCATGTAAATAAAGATGTTTGATTTCAATACACACAGCCAGATGAACTTTTTAATAGACTGGATCTGTAAGTTTCTTTTAATAAAGAATTAAAGAATTAAAAATGCAAACAAACAAGACAATTGTTAACATTTGCTTTAATGGATTTGGCAGATGCTTTAATCCAGAAACTTAAACTGCTTTTGGAAAAACCTTTACAAATGGTGCCAATGGGGTGCCTTATTGATAAATGCATGTTAACACAGGACTGATATTTTTGTAAAAAACTGTTCTTCATGTTGTCTAGCTGGTAGAGCATGGTGCTAGAAAATCTAAAATTGGGCTCAATTCCTAAAAAATGTACGTATGTAAGTGGATCTGTTATCTGAACCACATACTCACACACACACACTCACAATGCTTAATCGGTCAGTAGTGTCAAGTGTTTGGTATCTTTACCCATTTTAAGGTCTAAGCTGAATACGTCACAGGGTCATGAAGACACAGGGTCACAGTCACAGGATGAGGGACAGCGGCCTCTGCTCATACTACAAAAAAGAAAAACACACACAGTAAGTGTTGTTACTTAAAAGCATACACAGGCGGTTAAACAGAGTCCACACAAGGTGTTTCCCCTCTGGGATTGAAGTGTGAACTCTGTCAGGCTACGTCAGATCTGGAGTGTGCAGAAAGAGACTAGGCCATATGAGAAAGAGTGACATCATTTCAGGTGTAAAGGTAACAGGAGAGACACAGCCTCAGGCCTCTTGTTCAGCTGGTAAACTGAAACTCACTGTCATCACGTAACACAAAGTCAGATGCTCTGCTAAATTTCCTGTCTGCTGAATACAGAAGCCAACATTACAGGCATCCCGCATCAAACACAGCTACCGCTTCTACAAGAACAAAAGACAGACTGAGGAAGATGAGGATGAAGAGATGGTGACAAGGATGCAACCGTGTGACGTTATGGGGCCATGGAGATGGATAGCAAACAGATGGACGGAGCTTAAGGTTGTCATGAAGTGCAGAACAGGCTAATTCCAAACAGCGTGGACAGCAAACACTTGCTGCTTTGTCTGTCAAGTGATGAAAATAAACGGTAGAGTAAAAGACTGCAGGCGATGCTGGTTCGATTTTAGCTCCTGTCACTTCCTGACTAAATTTATTAAGTTCCTTAAAGGTTTAAAGGCAATGCGGGTTTGATTCTAGCTTACATGAGTTCCTGACTGAATGTATTTTTTGCTTAGTTTTGGTAAAACATGAAGCTAACAAATCTTTGGTTTAAATCCAAGGGAACACAAACAATACTAAATGGTATTCACTGAATGCTTTGTGGGTCACTTTGAATAAATGTAAAGCAAGGAGGAGTTTTGTACGCATGATTTGATAGTGTTCAATTCGGTGCCTAACAAAAACTAAATGAAAGAGATACTAAAAAAGAGAGTGTGTGTATGAGAGCGTCTCAAAACTCCCGCATCCTTGCTTGATAGGCACAAGCAAGTGTTGGATTGTGGGCAGGTGTTGGCTCACGGGATATCACGTTCTGCTGGCTCTACACTCCACACTGTTCCTGTATCGGGTTCAACATGTGTGTTTGTGTTGAGTGGGGGAGGTGTGAAGACGCAAGGGTTGGCTGGGGATGGGGGATACAGCGCTCGGAGTCAGAGAACTAAGAGGAGGATTCCTCATGAGAGGAGACACCCTGAGAAGGTTTCTGGCCAAACTGGTTCAACAACTCAAGTCTTGTTTCTTTCCAGGTTACACCTCTTTCTCCTCCACTCATCTCCTCATAAAACTCAAGCTTTATATTCACAAATCTTCTTCTGCTTCATTCACAGCATGACTTCCTTCCACAGAAAAAGTTCAGAACCCTGCATTGATTATGATGTGAAGTTCAGTGTTCTGCAGTTGAGTCAGGCAAAAACAGAACCAGATGATGTCAAAATGACAAATGGGATACATGAGATGAATTTATAGATGTTCCCTTATGAGCACTAAAATCATGTACAGTTCTTCTTCATATCAGATTTTAGAATTTGGATGAAAAGCGGAGAAAAATATGAGGAGCGGTGGGTTCGGCAGGAAAGAACTTATGGTCTATCACTGCTCTCTACTGCAAAATCTAGCTTAAACCAGTTTATGGTGGTATAGGTCTGTTTTGGAACATGATGCAACAGCTGATTTCTAGATGATCCAAGATGGTTCAGGTGGTTGGGCAGCTGGAGAAACAGCTGTCCTAAGATTTATTCAAGCTTTTAGACCAGCTTGGACCAGCCCAAATCAAGTCACCATGTTCCAAAACACAGTTACCACCACAAACTGGTTTTAGCTAGATTCTGCAGAAAGTGAGAAAATGGTGATAATTAGGACAAAATAGAAAAAAGCCTCAATGTGCTTAAAACTCTGACTGGAAAAAGGGGTTAATGGTGGAGGAGGGGCCAACATGAGGCCCTTGGCAAAGCAGCACTCAGCTGTTACTCAAACAGGTGGCCCTGACGTGACCTTTGGCTTCTATCGCAAACGCCAACCATTTTGTTTCAGGCAATGAAGCTACAAGCTCAAGCAAAATGTATGACATCACAGAACACTTTTTTATTTATGGATAAAAAAGTATAACTAAATATGAAAACATATGCTGTCCTACCAAAGCCCATAGCAGGACGAGCTCTGAACTACCACCCATTTCCAACACTGTGCATTCCAGGCTATTTAAAACTCAACCCCAGAGCAGATTTACCCAAGCGTACACTTCTGGTCATTATTTCACAACCTCTTCCCGCCCCAAAATCTCCCTGCATCTCACCCTCTTTCTCCAAACCCATCTTTAAGGACTTCTCTATCACAGAGTCCTCTGGTGAAGCACATTTGTGAGGGTTGAGCCACAGTCTCAGACCTGACAATACAATGTTCTCCCAGTGAGGTGAAGTAGGTCAAAAACATTTATTTGGCAGTGTGGTGCATGTTTGCGCTTAGTGTCTCTGCTACAGCCCTCTTAGACTCCTCAGTTTCCTCAGCATTCGATTACTTTAGATATTTGCACGTTTGTATGCATGTCTGTTATAGCCATCCAATCAGTCCTGCTCTGGTCCTATGTCCTCCTCCACCCACCTTCTTATCATCAAACACAGACTTTGTCTATTCAACACGCCCACTCCTGCGCCTCTAAACGAGCGCATGCATGCATGCATGCATGAGTACACGCACGCACTAGAGCAGGCTGTGCGAAGTCAGAGCTTCTTCTAAGTAAAATAAGCCACAGCTTGGGATTAATTATAAACTACAGATGGCCTTTTCATTTGAAGAATGTGTCTGAGAAGAATAAGGAGCAACGGTGGGTGTGTGAGTGGGTTGTTACCCCCTTACATTTCTTACACTGTGACTGTTATGTCCATCTCCTCACAGGGACCCTGATCAAAGTGCAAGGCCACATCATTGACCGATGGTCACCATAGAAACCACTATTTACTGACTCCGCTCAGTGAACCGTTTAGTGAACCACACCCACTGCCAGCCCCCAAAGCCCCGCCCCTCCTCAAAGGCCCTATCCTCTAAAACAGCCAATCCAGTTTGAGACGTCAGCTGATACTTGGGAGCTTATGTAGAGCGCATGAAGTTACTAGCAGAAACAGCAGGAGGTTGTCTGTCGACCACATGGCTTCTGTCAAAAGCTACAGTGAAGAAAATTTTTCTCAGCAGAATAA